>OX578154.1:21276404-21366404 GCA_951213105.1 Amaurobius ferox | reverse complement strand
TTTGGCGAAAGTTCCCGGAAAAATAGTTAAATATAAAAATAAGACTACGTGAGCTCAATTATATCAATTAAATTCCTATTTCATACGTGATTTTTGACAACAAAAAGAATAAGACTAACCCCATTACTCTAAGAGTAGCCGTTCTTGAGATATTCTAGTTTTTTCGCATTTTCGCTACGCCACCTTTGACAATAAGTCCAGCTATCAAATGAGAACCAAATTTAAGTTTAACGGGCAAATTCAATGTCATTTAAAATACTTATGGCTGATATTTTGTGCAGATAAACTCAAATTATTATTGAAGAAATAAAGAGAACGTGAATATGAGTCTGCAGGGAAAGACATGTGCTGCCCACATCAGAATTTTTAACAATATTACAACAATGATTTATAGAAGTGAACGGGGATTATTTGCAGGCCATTTCGAAAAAAATGTATAATCTATATTTAAAGATCCACCAAATTTTTGTAGAATAAAATTTTCAACAAATTTTAACTCTCTAGGACGTAGGAAAGTGCATAATAAATGCCATCAAATAAGTATATCATGAAGAGTTATATAAAATTTAAAAAAATTGAAAAGTTATTATCTACCAAATTTATTTTAAAATTTGAAGCCTCTCTCATATATAAAATGATTAAACACTTGGAAAGATATTTATTATACAATATATCTCTTTTTAACACTTTACAACAAAGTTGAAAAGTGTTTATGACTTTGTTCATTCTGTCTGTCTGTCTGTCTGTCTGTCTGTCTCTCTGTCTGTCCGTTAGCACGATAACTGCCGTAAAAATGAGTTTATCAAAATGAAATTTTAGTATGTTGTTCAGACGGTCAGTAGGACCTATGGGAATATAAATAAATAATATCACCCAATTAGTTTTTTATTGAACCCGGGTTGAAAAAATGAAATACATTGAACCCTATGGGACCTAATTTTTCAAACATTTTTTAAGTAAATTTAAAATTCACGAATTGCTTCGAAATATTTAGGAAATATTCACTTTATCCCATAGAATATATAAAAAAAATTCAGTAAAATATGTTAAGTAGTTTTTTAATTAAAAAAATTATTTAATATAGGGAATAAAACAAATTCAATTAAATTCTGACTTTGGGATATCTTCCAGAAAGAAAAGAGAGAGATATTATATAATAAATATCTCGCCATTTGTTTAAACGTTTTGCATATGGGAGTAACTTCATATTTTAAAATAAATTTGGTAGATAACAATTTTTCATTTTTTTTAAATTTTATATAACTCTTCATGATAAATTTAATTGATGGCATTTTAAATGCACTTTCCTACGTCCTAGAGAGTTAAAATTTGGTACACAGCTTAAATTTGTTGAACATTTTATTCGACAAAAATTTGATGGATCTTTAAATATAGATCATACATTTTTTTCGAAATGGCCTGAAAATAATCC
This sequence comes from Amaurobius ferox, assembly GCA_951213105.1. Lineage (NCBI taxonomy): Eukaryota > Metazoa > Arthropoda > Arachnida > Araneae > Amaurobiidae > Amaurobius > Amaurobius ferox. Next base: position 21,364,972 of record OX578154.1, on the reverse strand, counting down.
CCGTTCACTTCTATAAATCATTGGTGTAATATTGTTAAAAATTCTGATGTGGACAGCACATGTCTTTCCCTGCAGACTCATATTCGTTCTCTTTATTTATTCAATGATAATTTGAGTTTATCTGCACAACATAAGTATTTTAAATGACATTGAATTTGCACGTTAAACTTAAATTTGGTTCTCATTTGATAGCTGAACTTATTGTCAAAGGTGGCGTAGCGAAAACGCGAAAAAACTAGAATATCTCAAGAACGGCTAATCCTAGAGTAATGGGGTTAGTCTTATTCTTTTTGTTGTCAAAAATCATATATAAAATAGGAATTTAATTGATATAATTGAGCACACGTAGTCTTTTATTTTTATATATAACGATTTTTGCTGGCCATTTCGCAAAAATAGCCCGTTCCTTTTTCCCGAATCGTAGTAGAATAACCTACAAATGATTTATATACAAAATTTTGTTAAATTTGGTATATAAATCACTTGTAGGTTATTGAAATATTATACTCCAAATTTTGTTAAATTTGGTTCATTAGTTTTTAGCTAGAGTGGATAAAGGCAATTTCTGCGGCCATTTCGCAAAGAAGGCAGATTCTTTTATTACGAATCGTACTATAATCTAATGAACATCAGGATTTCCCACAAAAAACATACCTACCAAATTGTATGAAATTCGGTCCATTAGTTTTTCAATTAGAGTGGATGTAATATCCACACAGACACATACACAGATACACCCTTACACACACAGACGTCTTCCTAAAAGTAGTTTTTTCGTGTTCTAGAAGTCCCAAAACGTGTAGATACTTTGAAAATTCGAGTTCCGATCTTCGGCACGATTCCAATACTTTGAGTACATACACATACACATATATATTATCTGTGTATTATCTGTGTATCTAAATTCCGTGCCTATGCAATTACAATAGTTGTGATTTTAAATGATCCCTAAACTTTTATTATTTCTTCAAGGAAGCCTAATTTTAACATATGCAGAATGCAAATATCTCAAGCGATTGTAAGATGAATTACATAAGAATTGCTGAATTTTTTTCACACAAAATTATTTAGCTCTGGAGTCTGGAATACAAGTTATATGAATGAAATATTCATTGATTTTGCATAAAGAATCAGATGATTTATATTTCGATACAGTTTTAAATATTTAAGTATAATAAATTACTGTAGTACTGTGATAATGTAAAAGATATTACCACTGAATGAATCACATTTTAGAAATTTTTAAATGAAATTACATTTCAGTTGGAAAGTGTTTCATAATCAATGCTTATGCATGATTGATCTTTCTTGTTATTATTTGTCCTTCCACTAGCCAGTAGACAGTTCCAATAATGTTCATAGGTAAATACTATCGCCATTGTCAGAAACTGGTTATTCTATCGGTTTTAATTCGAATTGTATGGCTGTCCTGACGAGAATGCAATTTCGAACTAATCGCCGTTTTTGTGTAGTTTCAGTTGATTGTTCTCCATGTCTTGAACTTCAATCTTGAGCTATTTATTATTGCTTTTTCTCATTTTTGCCGTGTTCGTTTTTTATTTTATATATATATATATATATATATATATATATATATATATATATACCTTTTTAACACTTTACAACAAAGTTGAAAAGTGTTTATGACTTTGTTCATTCTGTCTGTCTGTCTGTCTGTCTGTCCGTTAGCACGATAACTGCCGTAAAATTGAGTTTATCAAAATGAAATTTTAGTATGTTGTTCAGACGGTCTGTAGGACCTATGGGAATATAAATAAATAATATCACCCAATTAGTTTTTTATTGAACCCGGGTTGAAAAAATGAAATGCATTGAACCCTATGGGACTTAATTTTTCAAACATTTTTTAAGTAAATTTAAAATTCACGAATTGCTTCGAAATTTTTAGGAAATATTCACATTATCCCATAGAATATATAAAAAAAAATTCAGTAAAATATGTTAAGTAGTTTTTTAATTAAAAAAATTATTTAATATAGGGAAAAAAACAAATTCAATTAAATTCTGACTTTGGGATATCTTCCAGAAAGAAAAGAGAGAGATATTATATAATAAATATCTCCCCATTTGTTTAAACGTTTTGCATATGGGAGTGGCTTCATATTTTAAAATAAATTTGGTAGATAACAATTTTTCATTTTTTATAAATTTTATATAACTCTTCATGATAAATTGATTTGATGGCATTTTTAATGCACTTTCCTACGTCCTAGAGAGTTAAAATTTGGTACACAGCTTAAATTTGTTGAACATTTTATTCGACAAAAATTTGATGGATCTTTAAATATAGATCATACATTTTTTTCGAAATGGCCTGAAAATAATCCCCGTTCACTTCTATAAATCAGTGGTGTAATATTGTTAAAAATTCTGATGTTGACAGCACATGTCTTTCTCTGCAGACTCATATACGTTCTCTTTATTTATTCAATGATAATTTGAGTTTATCTGCACAACATAAGTATTTTAAATGACATTGAATTTACACGTTAAACTTAAATTTGGTTCTCATTTGATAGCTAGACTTATTGTCAAAGGTGGCGTAGCGAAAACGCGAAAAAACTAGAATATCTCAAGAACGGCTAGTCCTAGAGTAATGGGGTTAGTCTTATTCTTTTTGTTGTCAAAAATCATATATAAAATAGGAATTTAATTGATATAATTGAGCACACGTAGTCTTTTATTTTTATATATAACGATTTTTGCTGGCCATTTCGCAAAAATAGCCCGTTCCTTTTTCCCGAATCGTAGTAGAATAACCTACAAATGATTTATATACAAAATTTTGTTAAATTTGGTATATAAATCACTTGTAGGTTATTGAAATATTATACTCCAAATTTTGTTAAATTTGGTTCATTAGTTTTTAGCTAGAGTGGATAAAGGCAATTTCTGCGGCCATTTCGCAAAGAAGGCAGATTCTTTTATTACGAATCGTACTATAATATAATGAACATCAGGATTTCCCACAAAAAACATACCTACCAAATTGTATGAAATTCGGTCCATTAGTTTTTCAATTAGAGTGGATGTAATATCCACACAGACACATACACAGATACACCCTTACACACACAGACGTCTTCCTAAAAGTAGTTTTTTCGTGTTCTAGAAGTCCCAAAACGTGTAGATACTTTGAAAATTCGAGTTCCGATCTTCGGCACGATTCCAATACTTTGAGTACATACACATATATATTATCTGTGTATAATCTGTGTATCTAAATTCCGTGCCTATGCAATTACAATAGTTGTGATTTTAAATGATCCCTAAACTTTTATTATTTCTTCAAGGAAGCCTAATTTTAACATATGCAGAATGCAAATATCTCAAGCGATTGTAAGATGAATTACATAAGAATTGCTGAATTTTTTTCACACAAAATTATTTAGCTCTGGAGTCTGGAATACAAGTTATATGAATGAAATATTCATTGATTTTGCATAAAGAATCAGATGATTTATATTTCGATACAGTTTTAAATATTTAAGTATAATAAATTACTGTAGTACTGTGATAATGTAAAAGATATTACCACTGAATGAATCACATTTTAGAAATTTTTAAATGAAATTACATTTCAGTTGGAAAGTGTTTCATAATCAATGCTTATGCATGATTGATCTTTCTTGTTATTATTTGTCCTTCCACTAGCCAGTAGACAGTTCCAATAATGTTCATAGGTAAATACTATCGCCATTGTCAGAAACTGGTTATTCTATCGGTTTTAATTCGAATTGTATGGCTGTCCTGACGAGAATGCAATTTCGAACTAATCGCCGTTTTTGTGTAGTTTCAGTTGATTGTTCTCCATGTCTTGAACTTCAATCTTGAGCTATTTATTATTGCTTTTTCTCATTTTTGCCGTGTTCGTTTTTTATTTTATATATATATATATATATATATATATATATATATATATATATATATATACCTTTTTAACACTTTACAACAAAGTTGAAAAGTGTTTATGACTTTGTTCATTCTGTCTGTCTGTCTGTCTGTCTGTCCGTTAGCACGATAACTGCCGTAAAAATGAGTTTATCAAAATGAAATTTTAGTATGTTGTTCAGACGGTCTGTAGGACCTATGGGAATATAAATAAATAATATCACCCAATTAGTTTTTTATTGAACCCGGGTTGAAAAAATGAAATGCATTGAACCCTATGGGACTTAATTTTTCAAACATTTTTTAAGTAAATTTAATATTCACGAATTGCTTCGAAATTTTTAGGAAATATTCACATTATCCCATAGAATATATAAAAAAAAATTCAGTAAAATGTGTTAAGTAGTTTTTTAATTAAAAAAATTATTTAATATAGGGAAAAAAACAAATTCAATTAAATTCTGACTTTGGGATATCTTCCAGAAAGAAAAGAGAGAGATATTATATAATAAATATCTCCCCATTTGTATAAATGTTTTGCATATGGGAGTGGCTTCATATTTTAAAATAAATTTGGTAGATAACAATTTTTCATTTTTTATAAATTTTATATAACTCTTCATGATAAATTTAATTGATGGCATTTTAAATGCACTTTCCTACGTCCTAGAGAGTTAAAATTTGGTACACAGCTTAAATTTGTTGAACATTTTATTCGACAAAAATTTGATGGATCTTTAAATATAGATCATACATTTTTTTCGAAATGGCCTGAAAATAATCCCCGTTCACTTCTATAAATCAGTGGTGTAATATTGTTAAAAATTCTGATGTGGACAGCACATGTCTTTCTCTGCAGACTCATATACGTTCTCTTTATTTATTCAATGATAATTTGAGTTTATCTGCACAACATAAGTATTTTAAATGACATTGAATTTACACGTTAAACTTAAATTTGGTTCTCATTTGATAGCTAGACTTATTGTCAAAGGTGGCGTAGCGAAAACGCGAAAAAACTAGAATATCTCAAGAACGGCTAGTCCTAGAGTAATGGGGTTAGTCTTATTCTTTTTGTTGTCAAAAATCATATATAAAATAGGAATTTAATTGATATAATTGAGCACACGTAGTCTTTTATTTTTATATATAACGATTTTTGCTGGCCATTTCGCAAAAATAGCCCGTTCCTTTTTCCCGAATCGTAGTAGAATAACCTACAAATGATTTATATACAAAATTTTGTTAAATTTGGTATATAAATCACTTGTAGGTTATTGAAATATTATACTCCAAATTTTGTTAAATTTGGTTCATTAGTTTTTAGCTAGAGTGGATAAAGGCAATTTCTGCGGCCATTTCGCAAAGAAGGCAGATTCTTTTATTACGAATCGTACTATAATCTAATGAACATCAGGATTTCCCACAAAAAACATACCTACCAAATTGTATGAAATTCGGTCCATTAGTTTTTCAATTAGAGTGGATGTAATATCCACACAGACACATACACAGATACACCCTTACACACACAGACGTCTTCCTAAAAGTAGTTTTTTCGTGTTCTAGAAGTCCCAAAACGTGTAGATACTTTGAAAATTCGAGTTCCGATCTTCGGCACGATTCCAATACTTTGAGTACATACACATACACATATATATTATCTGTGTATTATCTGTGTATCTAAATTCCGTGCCTATGCAATTACAATAGTTGTGATTTTAAATGATCCCTAAACTTTTATTATTTCTTCAAGGAAGCCTAATTTTAACATATGCAGAATGCAAATATCTCAAGCGATTGTAAGATGAATTACATAAGAATTGCTGAATTTTTTTCACACAAAATTATTTAGCTCTGGAGTCTGGAATACAAGTTATATGAATGAAATATTCATTGATTTTGCATAAAGAATCAGATGATTTATATTTCGATACAGTTTTAAATATTTAAGTATAATAAATTACTGTAGTACTGTGATAATGTAAAAGATATTACCACTGAATGAATCACATTTTAGAAATTTTTAAATGAAATTACATTTCAGTTGGAAAGTGTTTCATAATCAATGCTTATGCATGATTGATCTTTCTTGTTATTATTTGTCCTTCCACTAGCCAGTAGACAGTTCCAATAATGTTCATAGGTAAATACTATCGCCATTGTCAGAAACTGGTTATTCTATCGGTTTTAATTCGAATTGTATGGCTGTCCTGACGAGAATGCAATTTCGAACTAATCGCCGTTTTTGTGTAGTTTCAGTTGATTGTTCTCCATGTCTTGAACTTCAATCTTGAGCTATTTATTATTGCTTTTTCTCATTTTTGCCGTGTTCGTTTTTTATTTTATATATATATATATATATATATATATATATATATATATATACCTTTTTAACACTTTACAACAAAGTTGAAAAGTGTTTATGACTTTGTTCATTCTGTCTGTCTGTCTGTCTGTCTGTCCGTTAGCACGATAACTGCCGTAAAATTGAGTTTATCAAAATGAAATTTTAGTATGTTGTTCAGACGGTCTGTAGGACCTATGGGAATATAAATAAATAATATCACCCAATTAGTTTTTTATTGAACCCGGGTTGAAAAAATGAAATGCATTGAACCCTATGGGACTTAATTTTTCAAACATTTTTTAAGTAAATTTAAAATTCACGAATTGCTTCGAAATTTTTAGGAAATATTCACATTATCCCATAGAATATATAAAAAAAAATTCAGTAAAATATGTTAAGTAGTTTTTTAATTAAAAAAATTATTTAATATAGGGAAAAAAACAAATTCAATTAAATTCTGACTTTGGGATATCTTCCAGAAAGAAAAGAGAGAGATATTATATAATAAATATCCCCCATTTGTTTAAACGTTTTGCATATGGGAGTGGCTTCATATTTTAAAATAAATTTGGTAGATAACAATTTTTCATTTTTTATAAATTTTATATAACTCTTCATGATAAATTGATTTGATGGCATTTTTAATGCACTTTCCTACGTCCTAGAGAGTTAAAATTTGGTACACAGCTTAAATTTGTTGAACATTTTATTCGACAAAAATTTGATGGATCTTTAAATATAGATCATACATTTTTTTCGAAATGGCCTGAAAATAATCCCCGTTCACTTCTATAAATCAGTGGTGTAATATTGTTAAAAATTCTGATGTTGACAGCACATGTCTTTCTCTGCAGACTCATATACGTTCTCTTTATTTATTCAATGATAATTTGAGTTTATCTGCACAACATAAGTATTTTAAATGACATTGAATTTACACGTTAAACTTAAATTTGGTTCTCATTTGATAGCTAGACTTATTGTCAAAGGTGGCGTAGCGAAAACGCGAAAAAACTAGAATATCTCAAGAACGGCTAGTCCTAGAGTAATGGGGTTAGTCTTATTCTTTTTGTTGTCAAAAATCATATATAAAATAGGAATTTAATTGATATAATTGAGCACACGTAGTCTTTTATTTTTATATATAACGATTTTTGCTGGCCATTTCGCAAAAATAGCCCGTTCCTTTTTCCCGAATCGTAGTAGAATAACCTACAAATGATTTATATACAAAATTTTGTTAAATTTGGTATATAAATCACTTGTAGGTTATTGAAATATTATACTCCAAATTTTGTTAAATTTGGTTCATTAGTTTTTAGCTAGAGTGGATAAAGGCAATTTCTGCGGCCATTTCGCAAAGAAGGCAGATTCTTTTATTACGAATCGTACTATAATATAATGAACATCAGGATTTCCCACAAAAAACATACCTACCAAATTGTATGAAATTCGGTCCATTAGTTTTTCAATTAGAGTGGATGTAATATCCACACAGACACATACACAGATACACCCTTACACACACAGACGTCTTCCTAAAAGTAGTTTTTTCGTGTTCTAGAAGTCCCAAAACGTGTAGATACTTTGAAAATTCGAGTTCCGATCTTCGGCACGATTCCAATACTTTGAGTACATACACATATATATTATCTGTGTATAATCTGTGTATCTAAATTCCGTGCCTATGCAATTACAATAGTTGTGATTTTAAATGATCCCTAAACTTTTATTATTTCTTCAAGGAAGCCTAATTTTAACATATGCAGAATGCAAATATCTCAAGCGATTGTAAGATGAATTACATAAGAATTGCTGAATTTTTTTCACACAAAATTATTTAGCTCTGGAGTCTGGAATACAAGTTATATGAATGAAATATTCATTGATTTTGCATAAAGAATCAGATGATTTATATTTCGATACAGTTTTAAATATTTAAGTATAATAAATTACTGTAGTACTGTGATAATGTAAAAGATATTACCACTGAATGAATCACATTTTAGAAATTTTTAAATGAAATTACATTTCAGTTGGAAAGTGTTTCATAATCAATGCTTATGCATGATTGATCTTTCTTGTTATTATTTGTCCTTCCACTAGCCAGTAGACAGTTCCAATAATGTTCATAGGTAAATACTATCGCCATTGTCAGAAACTGGTTATTCTATCGGTTTTAATTCGAATTGTATGGCTGTCCTGACGAGAATGCAATTTCGAACTAATCGCCGTTTTTGTGTAGTTTCAGTTGATTGTTCTCCATGTCTTGAACTTCAATCTTGAGCTATTTATTATTGCTTTTTCTCATTTTTGCCGTGTTCGTTTTTTATTTTATATATATATATATATATATATATATATATATATATATATATATATATACCTTTTTAACACTTTACAACAAAGTTGAAAAGTGTTTATGACTTTGTTCATTCTGTCTGTCTGTCTGTCTGTCTGTCCGTTAGCACGATAACTGCCGTAAAAATGAGTTTATCAAAATGAAATTTTAGTATGTTGTTCAGACGGTCTGTAGGACCTATGGGAATATAAATAAATAATATCACCCAATTAGTTTTTTATTGAACCCGGGTTGAAAAAATGAAATGCATTGAACCCTATGGGACTTAATTTTTCAAACATTTTTTAAGTAAATTTAATATTCACGAATTGCTTCGAAATTTTTAGGAAATATTCACATTATCCCATAGAATATATAAAAAAAAATTCAGTAAAATGTGTTAAGTAGTTTTTTAATTAAAAAAATTATTTAATATAGGGAAAAAAACAAATTCAATTAAATTCTGACTTTGGGATATCTTCCAGAAAGAAAAGAGAGAGATATTATATAATAAATATCTCCCCATTTGTATAAATGTTTTGCATATGGGAGTGGCTTCATATTTTAAAATAAATTTGGTAGATAACAATTTTTCATTTTTTATAAATTTTATATAACTCTTCATGATAAATTTAATTGATGGCATTTTAAATGCACTTTCCTACGTCCTAGAGAGTTAAAATTTGGTACACAGCTTAAATTTGTTGAACATTTTATTCGACAAAAATTTGATGGATCTTTAAATATAGATCATACATTTTTTTCGAAATGGCCTGAAAATAATCCCCGTTCACTTCTATAAATCAGTGGTGTAATATTGTTAAAAATTCTGATGTGGACAGCACATGTCTTTCTCTGCAGACTCATATACGTTCTCTTTATTTATTCAATGATAATTTGAGTTTATCTGCACAACATAAGTATTTTAAATGACATTGAATTTACACGTTAAACTTAAATTTGGTTCTCATTTGATAGCTAGACTTATTGTCAAAGGTGGCGTAGCGAAAACGCGAAAAAACTAGAATATCTCAAGAACGGCTAGTCCTAGAGTAATGGGGTTAGTCTTATTCTTTTTGTTGTCAAAAATCATATATAAAATAGGAATTTAATTGATATAATTGAGCACACGTAGTCTTTTATTTTTATATATAACGATTTTTGCTGGCCATTTCGCAAAAATAGCCCGTTCCTTTTTCCCGAATCGTAGTAGAATAACCTACAAATGATTTATATACAAAATTTTGTTAAATTTGGTATATAAATCACTTGTAGGTTATTGAAATATTATACTCCAAATTTTGTTAAATTTGGTTCATTAGTTTTTAGCTAGAGTGGATAAAGGCAATTTCTGCGGCCATTTCGCAAAGAAGGCAGATTCTTTTATTACGAATCGTACTATAATCTAATGAACATCAGGATTTCCCACAAAAAACATACCTACCAAATTGTATGAAATTCGGTCCATTAGTTTTTCAATTAGAGTGGATGTAATATCCACACAGACACATACACAGATACACCCTTACACACACAGACGTCTTCCTAAAAGTAGTTTTTTCGTGTTCTAGAAGTCCCAAAACGTGTAGATACTTTGAAAATTCGAGTTCCGATCTTCGGCACGATTCCAATACTTTGAGTACATACACATATATATTATCTGTGTATTATCTGTGTATCTAAATTCCGTGCCTATGCAATTACAATAGTTGTGATTTTAAATGATCCCTAAACTTTTATTATTTCTTCAAGGAAGCCTAATTTTAACATATGCAGAATGCAAATATCTCAAGCGATTGTAAGATGAATTACATAAGAATTGCTGAATTTTTTTCACACAAAATTATTTAGCTCTGGAGTCTGGAATACAAGTTATATGAATGAAATATTCATTGATTTTGCATAAAGAATCAGATGATTTATATTTCGATACAGTTTTAAATATTTAAGTATAATAAATTACTGTAGTACAGTGATAATGTAAAAGATATTACCACTGAATGAATCACATTTTAGAAATTTTTAAATGAAATTACATTTCAGTTGGAAAGTGTTTCATAATCAATGCTTATGCATGATTGATCTTTCTTGTTATTATTTGTCCTTCCACTAGCCAGTAGACAGTTCCAATAATGTTCATAGGTAAATACTATCGCCATTGTCAGAAACTGGTTATTCTATCGGTTTTAATTCGAATTGTATGGCTGTCCTGACGAGAATGCAATTTCGAACTAATCGCCGTTTTTGTGTAGTTTCAGTTGATTGTTCTCCATGTCTTGAACTTCAATCTTGAGCTATTTATTATTGCTTTTTCTCATTTTTGCCGTGTTCGTTTTTTATTTTATATATATATATATATATATATATATATATATATATATATATATATATATATACCTTTTTAACACTTTACAACAAAGTTGAAAAGTGTTTATGACTTTGTTCATTCTGTCTGTCTGTCTGTCTGTCTGTCCGTTAGCACGATAACTGCCGTAAAAATGAGTTTATCAAAATGAAATTTTAGTATGTTGTTCAGACGGTCTGTAGGACCTATGGGAATATAAATAAATAATATCACCCAATTAGTTTTTTATTGAACCCGGGTTGAAAAAATGAAATGCATTGAACCCTATGGGACTTAATTTTTCAAACATTTTTTAAGTAAATTTAATATTCACGAATTGCTTTGAAATTTTTAGGAAATATTCACATTATCCCATAGAATATATAAAAAAAAATTCAGTAAAATGTGTTAAGTAGTTTTTTAATTAAAAAAATTATTTAATATAGGGAAAAAAACAAATTCAATTAAATTCTGACTTTGGGATATCTTCCAGAAAGAAAAGAGAGAGATATTATATAATAAATATCTCCCCATTTGTTTAAACGTTTTGCATATGGGAGTGGCTTCATATTTTAAAATAAATTTGGTAGATAACAATTTTTCATTTTTTATAAATTTTATATAACTCTTCATGATAAATTTAATTGATGGCATTTTAAATGCACTTTCCTACGTCCTAGAGAGTTAAAATTTGGTACACAGCTTAAATTTGTTGAACATTTTATTCGACAAAAATTTGATGGATCTTTAAATATAGATCATACATTTTTTTCGAAATGGCCTGAAAATAATCCCCGTTCACTTCTATAAATCATTGGTGTAATATTGTTAAAAATTCTGATGTGGACAGCACATGTCTTTCTCTGCAGACTCATATACGTTCTCTTTATTTATTCAATGATAATTTGAGTTTATCTGCACAACATAAGTATTTTAAATGACATTGAATTTACACGTTAAACTTAAATTTGGTTCTCATTTGATAGCTAGACTTATTGTCAAAGGTGGCGTAGCGAAAACGCGAAAAAACTAGAATATCTCAAGAACGGCTAGTCCTAGAGTAATGGGGTTAGTCTTATTCTTTTTGTTGTCAAAAATCACATATAAAATAGGAATTTAATTGATATAATTGAGCACACGTAGTCTTTTATTTTTATATATAACGATTTTTGCTGGCCATTTCGCAAAAATAGCCCGTTCCTTTTTCCCGAATCGTAGTAGAATAACCTACAAATGATTTATATACAAAATTTTGTTAAATTTGGTATATAAATCACTTGTAGGTTATTGAAATATAATACTCCAAATTTTGTTAAATTTGGTTCATTAGTTTTTAGCTAGAGTGGATAAAGGCAATTTCTGCGGCCATTTCGCAAAGAAGGCAGATTTTTTTATTACGAATCGTACTATAATCTAATGAACATCAGGATTTCCCACAAAAAACATACCTACCAAATTGTATGAAATTCGGTCCATTAGTTTTTCAATTAGAGCGGATGTAATATCCACACAGACACACAGAAACATACACAGATACACCCTTACACACACAGACGTCTTCCTAAAAGTAGTTTTTTCGTGTTCTAGAAGTCCCAAAACGTGTAGATACTTTGAAAATTCGAGTTCCGATCTTCGGCACGATTCCAATACTTTGAGTACATACACATACACATATATATTATCTGTGTATTATCTGTGTATCTAAATTCCGTGCCTATGCAATTACAATAGTTGTGATTTTAAATGATCCCTAAACTTTTATTATTTCTTCAAGGAAGCCTAATTTTAACATATGCAGAATGCAAATATCTCAAGCGATTGTAAGATGAATTACATAAGAATTGCTGAATTTTTTTCACACAAAATTATTTAGCTCTGGAGTCTGGAATACAAGTTATATGAGTGAAATATTCATTGATTTTGCATAAAGAATCAGTTGATTTATATTTCGATACAGTTTTAAATATTTAAGTATAATAAATTACTGTAGTACTGTGATAATGTAAAATATATTACCACTGAATGAATCACATTTTAGAAATTTTTAAATGAAATTACATTTCAGTTGGAAAGTGTTTCATAGTCAATGCTTATGCATGATTGATCTTTCTTGTTTCTTTCTGGGGGAAATCCCAAAAGTCAGAATTTAAATGAATTTGTATTTTTCTCTATATTAAATAATTTTTAATTAAAAAACTACTTAATATATTTCACTGAATTTTTTTTATATATATTTTATGGGATAATGTGAATATTTCCTAAAAATTTTGAAGCAATTTGTTAATTTTAAATTTGCTTAAAAAATGTTTCAAAAATTAGGTCCCATAGGGTTCAATGTATTTCATTTCTTCAATCCGGGTTCAATAAAAAACTAATTGGGTGATATTATTTATTTATATTCCCATAGGTCCCACAGACAGTCTGAACAACATACTAAAATTTCATTTTGATTAAGTCATTTTTACGGCAGTTATCGTGCTAACGGGCAGACAGACAGACAGGCAGACAGACAGAAAGAATGAACAAAGTCATAAACACTTTTCAACTATGTTGTAAAGTGTTAAAAATAAATTAATTGAATTACAAATCAGAAAAATAAAAAAAACCTCCTCGAACAGAAATATTAACTCGAACTATATTGAACAAATGACTGAGCATTTCACCTCACTTCGTCAATGCGAGTGGGCACCGGAATGAATATATTTGAACGAAACATAATATGTATGGAGACTTTCAAAAACAGTAATCAGTATAGACTCAGGACAAGTGGAAAATAGTTTTTCCAAAATAGAAACAGTATTAGACTCAGGCCAAGTGGTAAGTTAGGTGAGAAGAATATGTGAAATTCACAAAAATGAGTTATCCAATCAAAGATAAATAATGCATGTGTAAAATCATTAGGTGGTATATTTGAAATTATTAATAATATTATTTACAAATACTTCCGGATAGTGGTAATTTTAACAAATGCGTTTAAGATTATTGATGTGGAGAAAGTGAAATTGAGGATCAGAAAGTCGATGTATCCGAAATAGCTGATTTAAAATGATGTTTCTAAACAATTGAATAGAATTACAAGATTGATATGATAGCAGCTTTATGATAGTGAAGTTGTAAGTATCTTTTTTATCATATAGATTGGTGATTATATGATTATTGAGAGTATCTAAATTTAGGTCTAAAAAATTTACAGTCTGACTAACGCTAGGCTCATTAGGAATTAATTCTAGGTTAGATGGGTAAAAATCAATATTAATTGGATAGGAATCATCAATGATAATACAAATTAAGTCGTCAACATATCTATATATAATATATGAATTAGAGTTAAAATGACATTCATAATAATAAAGATATAAATTAGCGAGAATACTACTACTACAGCCACCTTGTGGTACACCAGATGTTTGTAAATAAATGTTATCATCTTGGATAATATAATTGTTGTATAACGCAAAGTACAAAAGCATAGGAAAGTTTTTGACATTAAATGCAACATTATTGGAAGATAGATAGTCATGATAAAGGAAGATAATAACTTTATATAAATCTTTAATGACAATATTATTAAATAGGTCTTTAAAATCAAAGGTATGGAAACCGAGAATTTGTGGAACCTTGCTAAGGTGATTAACTACATCAAAACTATTGTTCAAAATGGAATATCCTGCATTCTTAAATTTAAGAGATTCATTAATTCTATTTTAACAGTTAAGCAAGTACTTACTAGCTGTAGTGGTAAATGTATTATTTCCGCAAGTGACCTTTCTAGAACTGAGAGATGATTTGTGGAATTTAGGAAATAAAGTAACGTAAGGAAATTTAAAAAAACTTACAATTAATATTTAATTTTATATATAATTTTAGCATTTTAGTTTTGATTTTGATAGACTGATTTTTAATGGGTTTTTGATAGACTGATTTTTAATGGGTTACAAATGATGGCATAATTATTAGAAGCTTTATCTACATAAGTTATGACAAAATGTTGTTGTAGTTCTTTAATAGCAGATAGGATTTGAATATAAGGATACCTAGGCTCCGTTAATTTAGTCTTTATAATAACATTTTTAAGCAGATTTAAGGTAGTATACTTCCATTATATATATATATTTATATATATATATATATATATATATATATATATATATATATATGTATATGTATATATATGTATGTGTATATGTATATATAGCGGGTGGTCAGAATTAAAATACCCCTACTCTGAGCTCTCTATGCATCGATCTACTCAGTGTAAAGGCTCCAAAATTGTTGAACCTACTATTCAAGACATGGGGAAAGGGATTATGCGAAAAGAAAATAAGTTCCAGAAACACCAGTAGGTGGCGCTGTACAACAGAAAATATGCTGGAAAGACATAAAATACACATTTGCAACACATTTTATTCGAACGTAACAAACATTCATATCACAAGGACCTTATCGATGCAGGGAACGCTGCTCAATATGGTACCCTTCTTCAAGATGTGTCATTTCAAATAACTATGCGAGTTATTTTACGCAATTAATCTGAATTTAATGAATTATCAAAGAAATAAAAAGATAATTCATTTGAGTCTGTAGAGAAAGTCATACGCTGTCTACATCAGATATTTACATTCAGACTATGTGTGTGCACATTTTAAAACGAGATTTTGAAGATAAATTGTTCACCTATTTTTAACATAGAAAATCTGATGTGGGCAACGCATGACTTTCCTTATATAATGCAATGAATTTATTACTTTTTCAACAAAAAAATTGGCTTTTCTTATTGTAGATATTTATATTCTTTCCAAGATATTAAATTTTCGTCAATTAGTCGTCATTTTCATTGATTTAATGTCATTTTTATCCATTTGGCGAGATTTTCGTTAATTTGGCATCATTTAGAAAAGTCACCAAGTTGGCGACATTCCGGCAAATTCGGCGCCAAAATCTCGCCAAGCATTATGAACGGAGAAATAAGTTATTCTTATAGCAAATAAATTATTGGTTTTCAAATACAAAAGTATTACTCAAAGTATTTTTTCTCATGATTGGAACGAGATAGATCCACGAGAATGATGTCACCCAATTTATCGCATGATATTACATATGAAAAGTGACCATGTTTCTTAACAGTTAATATATTTTTTATTAATTTATGGGATTTTTTGATACATTTATTTGAAAAATATGCAATATCACAGAACGGTTCATACTAGCGTTCTAAAGTTTATATCAATGGTTTTGTAAGGAAAAATTACATAACAAATGTCTATTTGCGTAACTTTATTAAAGGTTTTGATTTTTTGAAGATTTTTTCAATATTTCACTCGAAAATTTAGAGGGATTTCTGAACATTTGATTACGTTTAAAAGCAATAGGCTTCCAGTATTCCTTGTTTGTGATTTTTGTACCAAATTTCATTCGAATCGCTCTAATCGTTCGTGAGATATCGTCTCCAAAGACTCACTGACACACACAAACACACACACACACTCACACACACACACGCACACACATACTTACACACACACACACACACATACTTACACACACACACATACTTTCACACACACACACGCAGACATCACTTCAAAAATGTTCGATTCGTGATCAGGGATGCTTGTAACGTTCTCTCCCGTCGAAAACTCGAATTCGAATTTTCGACCCCGTCACAATACTTCCCTTATACATTATGTATATAAAGGAAGTAAAAATTCTAAAATTTTGTATAAAAACTGTGACTTTGACGATCTCTAAATAATTTTTTGAAGACGCTGCGGCAATTTGGACAAGTCCATTTTATATGTATAAATATATTTACATCTATTGAACATTTCATGTACTCTGTTTATTCAGTTCGACAAAGTATTTCATATAACTTCGAGAACAACTTTACATCTAGTTTAAAACGGACTGTATTATATGGCGCAACATTTTTCAATGTCGTTCCATTTCATTTACACCAAGTCAGATTTCATATGTAACAGCTGCAAGAGGCTGCAAAACAATGCATCTGGTGAAAACAATAAAATTTACGGTTGCTTTCTTCTAGGCGGAATGAAATTTTCACGGTAATATACCCTCTGCAAGATTTATATCCCTTCACAGTTGCGATGAACAAAGGGAAAGAAATTTACACAAGTTGCTGCAATCAAATTTTATACTTGGATACAAGGAGTTTTTTTATTACTTTCCTTATATACATAATGTATAAGGAAAGTATTGTGACGGGGTCGAAAATTCGAATTCGAGTTTTCGACGGGAGAGCAAGTTTGAAGCATCCCTGATCACGAATCGAACATATTTGAGGTCACGTATGTGTGTGTGTATGCGTGTGTTAGTGAGCCTATGGAGACGATATCTCACGAACGAATGGAGCGATTCGAATGAAATTTGGTACAAAAATCACAATCCGTGACTACGGGAAGAATAGAGAAATTTTGAAAAAATACGAGAGAAATTTTGAAAAAATCACAAAAAATCAGAACCTTTAATAAAGTTACGCAAACAGCCATGTCTTACGTAATTTTTCCTTAGAAAACGATTGACATAAACTTTAGAACGTTAGCATGAACCGTTCTCGAGATATGGCACATTTTTCAAATAATTTTATCAAAAAATCCCATAAATTAAAAAAAAATATTAACTGTTGAGATGCATGTTCACTTTTCATATGTAATATCATGCGATAGATTTGGTGACATCATTCTTGTGGATCTAACTCGTTCCATTCACGAGAAAAGATACTTTGAGTAATATTTTTTATTTGAACCCCAATAGTCATTTATCTGCTGCAAGGATAACTTATTTCTCCGTCCATAACGCTTGGCGAGATTTTGGCGACGAATTTTGTGGAATGTCGCCAACTTGGCGAGATTTTTAAATGTTGCCAACTTAAAGAAAATCTCGCCAAATGGATAAAAATGACGCTAAATCAATGAAAATGACGGCTAATTGAAGAAAATTCAATATCTTGGAAAGAATATAAGTATCTACTGTAAGCATAACATTTTTTTAACTGTGAAAGTAGTAAATTCGTTGCACTATATAAGGAAAGTCATGTGCTGCCCACATCAGACTTTTTTATTTTCCATCCAATATATGGTAATGTACAGAGAAAGCATTGGAATCATGCCGATAATTGGAACTCGAGTTTCTCGACGGATGTACACATTTTGGAACCTTTAGAACATAAAAAAATATTTTTTAGCGTGATTTCTGCGTGTGTGTGTTTCTGTGTCTGATTGTGCAATGAATTAGAAACTAATGATACCTAATTTATTACTAATTTAGAGACTAATGAGCTTAAAAACTAATGGACCAAATTTATTTCCAAAATCTTTTATAAGTGATTCATGTGAGATATCCTGTTGCTGAACATATTTTATCACAATTTGGGACAAAAGAACCTTCCTTTTATTCAAAATGGCCCGCAATTATCGCATGTGTCCACTCTAACTAAAAAACTACTTGTCCGAATTTCACAAAATTTGGTAGATGAGTCACGTGTGAGTTACCTTGATGCTGATAAGTTTTTGGCACAACTGAAAAAAAAACCTTCTATTTTACTTTCCTTATATACATAATGTATAAGGAAAGTATTGTGACGGGATCGAAAATGCGAATTTGAGTTTTCGACGGGAGAGCACGTTTCGAGCAGCTCTGATCACGAATCGAACACTTTTGAAGTGATGTCTGTGTGATTCGTAAAAGGATTGATGTTCACATTACTCTATAATGCGTAACAGAATTGTTCGTTTTATTTTGTTTATGTCTATAAAAAGTAATGGATCGCTTATAATTGCAATTATACTACCGAGGTTCGCAGACACTTCCCGTAAGTAATTAAAAATTCTGATGTGGGCAGCACATGACTTTCACTACTCATATTCATTTTCTCTTTATTTCTTCAATAATTCATTAAATTTAGCTTAATTACATAAAATAACACTGCATTTGCACTTTTAATTCAATTTTCGTTTTCATTTGGTAAATAGATTTGTTTTCAATAAGAGATTTTTTTTCTAGATTTATTTTCCGCAAAAATGCGAGATATCTCGAGAATAGCATTTCCTAGATTATTGGGGTTGGACATTTTCATCGTCAAAAATTACGTAAGAAAAAAGCATTTAATTGATGTATTTGAGCATACATATACTTTTATTTTTAAATTTAAATATTTTTTGTTGGCCATTTCGCAAAAACAGGCTGGTTTCTTTTTTCCCAATCGTAACGAAATCTAATCAGCACCAAGTTAAAGTACAAGCGATTTATCTACCGAATTTTGTAAAATTCAATCAATTAATTTTTCAGCTACAGTGGATAAAGCATTTTTTACGGGCCATTTCGCAAAAAAAAGGCAAGTTATTTTATCCCAAATCGTACCAAAATCTAATTAGCACCAGGATAATCCACAAGGCAATTATCAATACAAATTTTATGAAATGCGGCCAATTAGTCTTTTAGTTAGAGTGGATACAATATCTGTATAAATAGATGGAGAAACAGACAGATCCAAACACACACACTCACACACAAACGTCACAATAGTTCCTTCATATTCAAGATGTCCCAAAACGTGCAGATCTGTCAAAGACTCGAGTTGCGATTTTCGGCACAATTCCCCATACATTATCATGCATTGCAGGGAACGTAGAAATATTTTATTCATGGGATATACTACAATAAAATACAACACTCAGTCTTTGTCTGCATAGCCACAACACAAAAGGAGGTATTATAACATCCATTGTTGTAAATAAATTAAAAATAAGCTCAATATCTAGCTTCGTTATCAGTATCAGATATCCTACCCAACGTAAAGCTCTAGAATCCTCTATTGTTGTAAAGAAGTAAAAAGTAAGTCCAATATCCAGCTTCCTTTCAGTAACTGTTGTCATATGCAACATTGAACTCCATAATATTGCTTTTTATACATAGATGATGTTTCCTTTATTATTTTTTATTGCCCCAGCAAAATGCTGTAAACATTTCGTTTGATCTAAAATATAAATAAAATAGGATATTGTTGCGAACACGCATTATTCCCTTTGGCGCCTCCTCTTTCGTCTGTCTCGAAGGCCAGGCGAATGAAACACAGTCTATGACGTCAGTATGGCGTAAGGATGACGTAAGCCCAGGGTTTCCCAATTAGAAGAAGAGTTGCCAGATTGCCGATTTATCGCCAACTTGGTGACATTTGCAACGGAATGTTTCAGACACTACATGAAATAACGATTAGTCAAAATTTCTAGAAGTTTCTTTAGAGAGACTATAAAAAGGACGCAGCACTCCTTTGGAGTGGAGTTGACGAATTGGCGTGACATGAGCTACATTGGACTGTGATTTTTGTTACTGTTTTGGGAATAATAGGTGCTGTTTTGTTGTTGTTATTGAGACCCAGATCTTCGGACCTACCAGAAAGGTGTAAAGAAACTGTTTAGACAACCGGGAAGCACCATCCAATTTAGACCGGAACCCAGTGGGGGAGGCAACCACAGGAACCGCACCCTCCTTCCTCTACCACCAACCTCTCGGAAGGACTTACAGACCCACATGTCTAAAGTGATCGGACTCCGAGCGAACACGGGGGCAGTTTTGGCAACGGAGGGAATCGAACCCGGGACTACCGAGTGTAATTCTCACGCGTTAGCCACAGGGCCACCGCGCCCAACTGCTGTTTTGTGAAATTACTTTCGTTAACATTCTATGAATAATATCATTTATTTTGCGAAATTAGTGAAGTATTTAATTGTTTTTCTGCGTACTGTTCCTGTTTAAGTTGTGCTTGTGAATAAACGTTAGTTATCCAGAAATTTGGATTCGTTCTTGTATCCATCCACGATTCTAGAGGATACGTCCGTAACAATCATGGAGTTAGGAAGAAGGAGATAAAACTCGTATGGAAGAAACGCTTGAAAATGCCATACTGCTTTGAGAATTATATCTAGGAATCGCTAGTGTTATTAAAGCAACCACTACTGTTAGTTAACGCTGTAGAAAGACGTAGTATTTAGTATATGCACTTTTGTTTAATTTTAAATTATGAGTTCCCTAATTATGAGTATAATTAACCAGTATTTTTACTTTCCTTGTATACATAATATATAGGGAAAGTATTGTGACGGGGTCGAAAATTCGAATTCGAGTTTTTGACGGGAGAGCACGTTTCAAGCATCCCTGATCACGCATGATGTCTGTGTGTGTGAGTGTTTTTCAGTGAGACTGTGGAGACGATAACTGACGAATGAATGGACCGATTCGAACGAAATTTGGTACAAAGATCACAATCCGTGAATACTGGAACCTATTGTTTTTATACGCAATCGAATGTTCAGAACCCCCCCCCCCTAAATTTTCAAGTAAAATTTTGAAAAAATCATTAAAAAATCAAAACCTTTAACGCAAATAGACTTTTCTTATGTAATTTCTCATTAGAAAACGATTGACATAAATTTTAAAACGTCAGCATGAACCGTTCTCGAGATATTGCACATTTTTTTTTTAAATATCAAAAAATCATGTAATATAAAACAAAAACTATTATCTATTGAGAAACATTTTCACTTTTCATATGTAATATCATACGATAAATTTGCTGACATCATTCTCGTGGATCTAGCTCGTTCCATTCATGAAAAAAGAGACTTTGGGTAATACTTTTGTATTTGAACGCCAATAAGCATTTATCTGCTGTAAAAATAACTTATTTCTCCATCCATAACGCCTGGCGAGATTCATATGTAATATTATACGATAAATTTGCTGACATCATTCTCGTGGATCTAGCTCGTTCCATTCATGAAAAAAGATGCTTTGAGTAATTCTTTTTTATTTGAACGCCAGTAGTCATTTATCTGCTGTAAAAATAACTTATTTCTCCATCTATAACGCTTGGCGAGATTTTGGCGACGAATTTGGTGGCATATCGCCAACTTGGCGACTTGTTTAAATGTTGCTACATTAACGAAAAACTCGCCAAATGTATAAAATTGAGGCTTAATCAATGAAAAGGATGACTGAATAAAATTCAATATCTTGGAAGGAATATATCTACCATATGAATAACATATTGTTTTTACTGTTAAAGTAGTTTATTCATTGCATTATATAAGAAAAGTCATGTTTTGCCCACATCAGATTTTTTATTGTTGTACGATAGAGTACAGAATATAGGGAGATAAAAATAAATTGAAAGGTAAAATAATTTTGAATACATAGGAATAATCTTTATTTTTTCAGTTCTACTTTGCATTGTGCTATTAATTTATTTTTACAATATTGACAGTTTAAATACTATATATTTTAGACCTTTACCCATGGAAATGCGTACAATGCAGGTCTATGTAAGTTATCCCAGGGCCACCTGAATAATTGTCTCAAACGATATTGGCGTTTTCTTAATATGAAGTTTTAACTCCTTACTTTTGCCACCATGGTAACAGTATTAATGCTGCGATATTTGAAATTCAATCGATCGCAAAACGTATGTGTTCACATGAACTATAGTAAACTAACGTGTGGTAATCTAACTATGGATATCTAATTCCGTGAGTAAAAACAAGAAAGATCAATAATGCATAAAGCATTGATTATGAAACACTTTACAACTCTAATTTTATTTAAACATCTCTAAAATACAATACATTCAGTGGTAATATTTTTAAAATTATAACAATACTGCAATCATTAATTATATTTGGAAATTTAAAACTTCATCGAAAAAAATGAACTTGATTCAAAATGACGCCATCGAAATATAAATCGCCTGGCTCTCTGTGTAAAAGCAGTAAATATTTCATTCATGCATTTTTAACACTTTACAACAAAGTTGAAAAGTGTTTATGACTTTGTTCATTCTGTCTGTCTGTCTGTCTGTCTGTCTGTCCGTTAGCACGATAACTGCCGTAAAAATGACTTAATCAAAATGAAATTTTAGTATGTTGTTCAGACGGTCTGTAGGGCCTATGGGAATATAAATGAATAATATCACCCAATTAGTTTTGGATTGAACCCGGGTTGAAGAAATGAAATACATTGAGCCCTATGGGACCTAATTTTCCAAACATTTTTTAAGCGGATTTAAAATTCACAAATTGCTTCGAAAATTTTAGGTAATAGTCAAATTGTTCCATAAAACATATAAAAAAAAATTCAGCGAAATATATTCAATTGTTTTTTAAATAAAAATTAAAATAATAATTACACTTCTTATATGAAACGATCACGTGACCATGATATGAAACGATCACATGACCCACTTCAAAATGATATATGGCATCCATCTTGTTTCAAAATCGTGATTATTTAAAGTTCTTTTTAATTCATATTGAGTGTTGTATCCGTCCTAAAACTACTTTATTTTTGCTTAAATTCTGTGCATCTACATACAAAAACAACACAATGACAATATATTTGAGTTTAAATTCTCATTCAAATTTGATTATTTCTACAACTAAGCCTATTTTTCACCTACGTAAAATGTAAACAGCAAAATATGTAGAATGAGTTGTATTAGAATTACTGTATTTCTTTAACACAAAATAATTCAGTCCATGGAGTCTGCATGGGTGATATGAATGAAATATTAATTGATTTTATAAACAGAAGGACGATTTTTTTCGATGATGTTTTAAGCATAAAGTTTATGAATTGTAGCTCCATGGTCTTAATTTTTAAATAAAATAAATTATTATAGTATTGTGATGAATGAAACGGAGAAAGTTATGAATGAAATCCTGCTTTTATAGAGAGATCCAGGCGTGTTATTTTTTCTATGACGTCATTTGAATTTATTTCAGTTGTTTTCGATGAAGTTTTCAAATATAATAAATTATCGTAGTATTATGATAGTTTTAAAAATATTACCGTGGAATGTAATGCATTTTAGAGATATTTAAACCAGGCAATTTATATTTCAATGCCGTCATTTGAATGAAGTTAATTTTTTTCAATGAAGGTTTAAGTTTTCAAATATAACAAATCAATGTAGTATTGTGATAATTTTTAAAATATTACCGAGGAATGTATTGCATTTTCGACTTTATTAAATAAAATTGCATTGAAGTTGGAAAGTGTTTCATAATCAATGCTTTAAGCATGATTGATCTTTCTTGTTATGATATAACCATGGAGCTTTACGTAGTGTATGCCGTCATATACTGAAATTGAGGCCATGTTGTCTGCGTCCCGTTCCCTACATAATGCAATAGCTATTCTCCATTCACAGCAAAAAACTGCGAGGAAACCATGGAGCTTTATGAGCGTATGACATCAAATGTCAGTGGCGCATTCCCTACAAAACACAATGGATATACTTCTTTCACAGCGAAAAAGAGTGATGTAACCACGGAGCTTTACGTATCGTATGGCATCAGATACTGAAATTAAGGCCATGATGTTCGTTATTTCTTATAATTTTATAAATTTTAAGATATACGGCTAAACTCCGTAAACAAACTTAACAAATGCAGGAAACTTTCTTGCGTGTTTTTTGTTTATTACTTATAGGGCAGAATGCCCGCGTATCTCACTAGTTCTCAAACATTAAAATTAATTTTTTATACTTCCACTTTAATAGTTATTTATTAAATTCAGTTTCAATTTGAAGTATTTCACAGTTTGCATACTTCATATACACGATACACCATTCAACGCCAGCTTTTTGCTACTTTAGCACTGTATGGTTTTTAGAAAATAGCTGTTACTCCATCTACTTTAGCAATATCTGATACTCAAAAATGATAAAATAAATAACACTTATATACGCAGTAAAACAAAGAACAGACTGTTTAAAACGCCCTCAGTCAACAAACTATGCACTTTTGAATTTGAGAAGAAACATCACCGCGTACATTGGCAAGCATTGAGGGTGTCACCGTGTTACAGTCCTCGATGATACGTCTTTTTGACAGGTATGCATTGCCTACCATGTACGCCTTACGCACATTCCTCACGTCTATCTTCTAATCAGACAATGATCTACAGTTTTGAAATTTATATTCTTTTCCTACCTCGCTTTGCTACTGTGGATTCGTCAGGTCCAACAAAAGCGCGTTTTTCTGCAGTTCTATGCCCCACTATTATACATTCAATTATAAAATGAAATCGTGCCTTTTGTGTGGAAAAATAAAATGTATTTATTTATTTATTTGCCGAGTTCGTTATTGTAACTTTTTAAATTCTCGGTTAGAAACGCTGCGATTACTTTTATTATGTAACTTAGAGCTAATATCTACACTGTAATTGTAGTATATATATATATGTCTGTGGTTTTATTTCTTTTCTATTTTGAATCTTTTACTAATTTACCTTTAGATTTTTATTCTTATTTTGTCTTTCTTTTATTTTTATTTTTCAGCTCTTCCTTTCCTAAATTATTTTTCCCTAATTTGTTTGCTTTTCTTTTAACTTTAATTAAATGTTTTGCAGAAACATTTTATTTATAATATTGAAGTCTGGGTAGTTTTATTATTATTGGTCTTTGTGTATCGTGTATGTTTGTCTATTGTCTTTGTATATTGTATTGTTTGTGTATTGTATTTGTATATTATATTGTTTGTGTATTGTCTTTGTATATTGTATTGTTTGTGTGTT
Source organism: Amaurobius ferox (assembly GCA_951213105.1). Taxonomy (NCBI): domain Eukaryota; kingdom Metazoa; phylum Arthropoda; class Arachnida; order Araneae; family Amaurobiidae; genus Amaurobius; species Amaurobius ferox. The sequence continues at coordinate 21,339,439 of OX578154.1, read as the reverse complement.
GTCTTTGTATATTGTATTGTTACTTTCCCTGCAATACATGATAATGCATAGGGAAATAATTGGAATCATGTCGAAAATCACAAATCGACTTTTCGACGGATCTACACGTTTTATGACCTATAGATCACGGAAAACCATTTTTAGCGTGACGTGTGTGTGTGTGTCTTGATTTTGTATCCACTCGAACTCTGAAGTTAATTGACTGAATTTCATAAAATTTTATAGGTTAGTTACTTGAGGGGGACCCTGGTGCTGATTAGACTTTGGTACAATTTGGGCAAAAAGGCCTGCTTTTTTGCGACATAATTTACATGTATCTACTCTAACTGAAAAATTAATAGACCGAATTTCACAAAATTTGGTACATAAGTCACTCTGGTGTGAGTTACTCTGATGCTGATTAGATTTTGGTACAATTGGGAAAAAAGAACATGCTCTTTTGGGGGGATATGACCAGCAAAAATCGTCAAAATCTAAACTATGTGTGCTCAAATATATGAATTAAATACTTGTTTTATACGGAATTTTTGATGATGAAAAAGAATAAGACCAACCCCATTGCTCTACGGTAAGCCGTTCTCGAGATACTTTAGTGTTTCCCTATTTTCACTAGGCCACCTTTAAAAATAAGTCCAATTACCAAATGAAAAGGAAAATTCAACTCCAGGTGCAAATTCTGTGTAATTTAGAATAATTTTGGGTTTTATTTTGCGCAATTAAACTCAATTTAATGAATTATTGAAGAAATAAAGAGAAAATGAATTGAAATCTGCAGAGAAAGTCATGTCCTGCTCACATCAGATACTGTAGGTATTGTCTTTGTATATTGTACATGTAGTTATTTGTACTATTTTTGTATTTTTCCTAGCTGTTATTTGAAACTGCTCAACACCCTTTGTGTGAGCTGAACGTCCTGGGTAATAAAAACATACTTTTATTCGACTGAAAAGGATCACTTTATAGATAAACCTAACATGTACACTCACGAACCTTTCCTTACATATTTATTGGGGTGCTTAAAGACTTCGCATGTTGAGAAGATTGAATTGTTTGGTTTTATTTGATTCTCAAGATTCAGCAAAATCCTTCCATATAGTTCAGAAAACAATATTTCCAGTTATTCCACCATTTCAATGACTTTCCAAAAGTACTTTAAGGCTCAATTGTTTGACATTCCTCGCCTTTATTCGATTTCATTTACGCAAAGTTTTCACATTTCATGACGACATCTGTGAAAGATTGCACGAAAAATATATATCCAAATACAATAAAATTTACGGCTGTTTTCCTCGAAGACAGTTTGTTCCTGGCAAAATATTCTCAACAAAACTCCGTCAGCGAAATCTATATCACTTTTAGTGTTGCCATTCATAAAGTGGAAGAAATAAGCAGACGCTGCTGCAATCACATTTTATTCTAAGACACCTTGAGTTTATCGAGCTGTTTTGAAGAAACCAAACGGAAAAGAGGGATATAAAAAAAATATTTTTCCTTTTTTACGAAGTAAGTATGTTAGATTTCGTCATTGCTCTTTTACATTTTGTTTTAGAATCTAAATTTTTAAAGCTTGCGATAAAGGTCGAAAGAAGAATAAAACACATCGCACGTTCTATCAAAGTAGCTGTAGTGTAAGTTTGTTTCTACTTGATATAATCGCACTTTTATATTCCGTACTGCTCAGATCTTGTTTCATATTTAATATAAAATGAAAATATAGGTTATCTCTATTGTATGACTTGTTAGTCATATTCACCCACGAACGCTTCGAGCTTTCGAAATGGTTAATTCTTATCAAATATAGCACATACAAACCTAATACAAATTAATGATTACTTTTCGGAATTCTAAAAACTATATCGGATTTAGACGTAAAAATAAAGTGTGGACACAGCATGACTTTCCCTGCATACTCAAATTCCTTTTATTTTTCTTTCCTTAATAATTTATTGAGTTTAATTTCACAAAATAAGACGGACAATAATATTAAATTACACTGATTACGAAGCGGTTATATTTACTTTTCTCTTTCATTTAGTGACTGGATGTACTTTTAAAGGTGATTTGACAAAAATATGGAAAAAATAAAATATCTCATGAATGATTAGCCCTAAACGTGTAGGGTTGGTCTTAACCCTTTTCATCGTCAAAAATTACTTATAAAACAAGCATTTAATTGATACATTTGACAACACGTTTTTTATTTTAATGTTTTGACGACTTTTGTGGGCTAATTTGCAAAAACACACTGTATTCAGTAATGAATTTCGTGATGGTCGACCAAAGAACTGCTGCTGTTAACATTGATGTTGTGCAATAAATGATCACATTAGATCGTCATGTCATATATGAAGAAATTGTGGCATTTTTGAACATTTAAAGGACCCGAATGCATTTAATTTTATATTATCATTGGAACGTCAAAAATGTGTTGTGCATTGGATTTCACACAATTTAATTGAAGCTCAAAAGGCTGTTCGTTTCAAATGGTACAAAGAAAATCTCTAATAGATTCAACTCTGGTGCCAACTGTCGCTTACATAAATAAGAAAGATCAATCATGCATAAAGCATTGATTATGAAACACTTTCCAACTTCTTTGCAATTTTATTTAAACATCTCAAAAATGCGATACATTCCTCTGTAATAGTTTTAAAATTATCACAGTACTACATTAATTTATTATATTTGGAAACTTAAAAACTCATTGAAAAAAATGAACTTCATTCAAATGACGGCATTGAAATATAAACTGCCTGGTTTAAACATCTCTAAATTTCGATACATTCCTGGGTAATATTTTTAAAATTAGCATATACTACAATAATTCATTATATTTGAAAACTTCATCAAAAGTAAATGAAATTTATTCAAATGACGTCATCGAAATACAACACGCCTGGCTCACTCTATAAAAGCAGCATTTCATTCCTAACATTTTTCCACTCATTTCATTCATCACAATACTATAATAATTTATTTTATTTTAAAACTTAAGACCATGGAGATACAAGTAATTAAACTCTAAGCTTAAAACTTCATCGAAAAAATCGTCCTTCTCTCTGTAAAATCAATGAATATTTCATTCATATCATCTACATTGCAGACTCCATCAGCTAATTTTGCGTTAAAGAAATACAGCAATTCTTATACAACTCATTCTACATATTTTACTGTTTACATTTTCCATAAGTGAAAAGTAGGCTTCACTGTTGAAATAATCAAAGTTGGATGATCGTTTAAATTCAACTACATTGTAATTGCATTGTTTCAATATGTAGATGCACAGAATTTAAGCAGAAACAAAGCGGTTTTAGGATGGATACAATACTATATATGAATTAAAAAGAACTTTAAAAATCATGATTTTGAGACAAGATGGATGGCATATTTCATTTTGAAGTTTGTCACGTGATATTCTCATATAATGGCCACGTGAACTCTCCATATAAATGGTGTAATGATTATTTTAATTTTTATTTAAAAAACTACTGAATATATTTTTAACGCTTTACAACATAGTTGAAAGTGTTTATGACTTTGTTCATTCTGTCTGTCTGTCCGTAAGCACGATAACTGCCGTAAAAATGGCTTTATCAAAATGAAATTTTAGTATGTTTTTCAGACGGTCTGTGGGACCTAAGGAAATTTATATGAATAATATCACCCAATTAGTTTTTTATTGAACCCGAGTTGAAAAAATGAAATACACTGAACCCTACTTGACCTAATGTTTCAAACATTTTTTAAGCGAATTTAAAATTCACAAATTGTTTCGAAAATTTTAGGAAATATTCAAATTATCCCATAAAATATATAAAAAAAAAATTCAGTAAAATATGTTAGGTAGTTTTTTAAATAAAAATTATTTAATATAGGGAGAAAAACGAATTCTATTAAATTCTGACTCTCTTTATATCCTTCAGAAAGAAAAATGAGATATATTATATAATAAATGTCTTTACAAGAGTTTAATTATTTTATATATGAAAAACGTATCACATTTTAAAATAAATATGGTAGATAACAACTTTTCAAATTTTTAAATAAAATAAATTATCATAGTACTGTGACGAATGAACCGATTGGAAAAATGTTTATGAATGTTATGCTGTTTTTATATAGAGGCGATTTATATTTCGATGACGTCATTTGAATAAAGTTCATTTGTTTTCGATGAAGTTTTCAAATATAATAAATTATTGTAGTGTTATGATAATTTAAAAAATGTTACCGAGGAATGTATCGCCTTTTAGAGATTTTTAAACCAGGCAATTTATATTTCAATGCCGTCATTTGAATGAAGTTCATTTCCTTCGATGAAGTTTTCAAATATAATAAATTAATGTAGTATTTTGATAATTCTAAAAATATTACCGAGGAATGTATAGCATTTTAGAGATGGTTGTATAAAATTACATTGAAGTTGGAAAGTGTTTCATAATCAATGCTTTATGCATGATTGATCTTTCTTGTTTTAATTTTTATTTAAAAAACTTCTGAATATATTTTGAATTTCTTTTTTATATATTTTATGGGATAATTTGAATACTTCATAAAACTTTCAAAGTAATTTGTCAATTTCAAATTCGCTTAAAAAATGTTTGAAAAATTAGGTCCCATAGGGTTCAATGTATTTCATTTTATCAACCCGGGTTCAATCCAAAACTAATTGGGTGAAATTATAGATTTATATTCCCATAGGTCCCACAGACCGTCTGAACAACATACTAAAATTTCATTTTGATAAATTCATTTTAGGCAGTTATCGTGCTAACGGACAGACAGACAGACAGAATGAACAAAGTCATAAACACTTTTCAACTATGTTGTAAAGTGTTAAATATCGACAACTGACATACAGTCAGATGGACATCACTCCAAAACAAGTCTAAACGTATTCAGACGGTCCTATAACATGTATTGCCATCAAAATTTCGAACTCGAAAATTTTCACGCAAACAATATTTCTCTACATATATGAGAAAGTATAAATGTGCATGGTACCTTAAGATAGAAAAGATAGAAACATAAAAACTAATTTCTATACTAACGCACATTGCAAACAAACATTTGAAGCAAAATCTACAATTATGTCAATCACCTATATACGTTGCGTGTGACATCAAATACTGAAAGTAAAAGCATAAAGCATAATATTTGACAAAATAATGCAATGATTATATTTCTTTGACAGCGAAATTATCTATATATAAATAAAAGTATTCTGACTTTCTACGTTGCATATGACATCAGAAACTGAAAGGGAAAGCATGATGTTGGCCTACATAATACAAATAATTATACTTATTTTACAGCGAAATTATTATATAACTATGGGGCTTTAGAGTGTGACATCAAAAACTTGGAAGTCAGGCCTTGGTGTGGTCAGCCAGTTCCCAACATAATGCCATGGCTATAAGGTGGATATTGAACTCTTTTTGTAACTTACAATAATGGATATTATAACATTTTGTGTTGTAGCTACGTAAACATTAATTGGGTAATGTATTTTAAGATATTCCATGCATAAACGGGCTTTTTAATGACTTACGAACACAATTACCTCGGATTCTCTCTTTTTTTTTCTCTTTTTCTAAATTTAAAAAATCTGATGTGGGCAGCACATGACTTTCCTTATATAATGCAGTGAATTTACTACTTTTACAGTAAAAAAATAGGTTTTTCTTATAGTTGATACTTATATTCTTTCTAAGATATTGAATTTTCGCTAATTAGTCGTAATTTTCATTGATTTTGCGCCAATTTCATCCATTTGGCGAGATTTTCGTTAATTTTGCAACATTTTAAAATGTCGCCAAATTGGCGACATTTCACCAAATTCATCGCCAGAATCTCGCCAAATGTTATGGAAGGAGAAATAAGTTATTCTTACAGCAGATAAAAGACTATTGGTGTTCAAATACAAAAGTAGTACTCAAAGTATTTTTTCTCGTGAATGGAACGATCTAGATCCTCGAGAATGATGTCACCAAATTTATCGCATGGTATTACATATGAAAAGTGAACAAGTTTCTCAATAGGAAATATTTTTTCTCATTTTATATGACTTTTTGATAATTTTTTTGAAAAATGTGCCTTATCTCGAGAACGGTTCTTGTTAGCCTTCTAAAATTTATGTCAATCGTTTTCTAATGAAAAATTACATAAGGAATGTCTATTTGCTTAACATTATAAGCGGTTTTGATTTTTTGACGATTTTTTCAAAATTTCACTCGAAAATTTAGGGGGGTTCTGAATATTCGATTGCGTATAAAAACAATAGACTTCCAGTGTTTACGAATTGTGATTTTTGTACCAAATTTTGTACGAATCGATCCATTCCTTCGTCAGTTATCGTCTCCACAGACTCACTGACACACACACACACACACACATACTTTCACACACACACACACACAAACACGCACACACACAGACATCACTTCAAAAATGTTTGATTCGTGATCAGGGATGCTTGAAACGTGCTCTCCCGTCGAAAACTCGAATTCGAATTTTCGACCCCGTCACAGTACTTTCCTTATACATTATGTATATAAGGAAAGTAATAACAATGTGAGCATTTTAAAGCCACGCATATCTTATATCGACAATCCAAAGAACATGTAACAAATTTATTTCCCCAGCCAAATGTACAAAAAAAGTTCAAGTATCAAAAAACCAACTGTAAATAACTTTTATAAGAATCTGCATCAAACTGAAAATATTTTCCCAGCCTCTTTTCATCTAGATCATCAGCGTCAACTGATCCATCTTCTATTTCATCTAATTTTACTGTTAGCTGCAAGTCCTCTTCTAAATTTACAGTTGCCGCTTCGAGTCTAACTTCGATGAGACCTTGAGGACCGTTTTTACGAAACTCACTATAATAATCACTTTGCAGGTCGTTATCCGTCAACGCAGCATACCTGTCACACGATTCGTTTGAGGGTGTACGACTCAAAGCTTCCAGCATTCTGACGTAAGACGAATATATCCTTTCATTCCTGCAATGTTCTTGGCAGCTTGTTCCATCGCAGCTTGACGCTGATTCTGCAGATGTGTCCTTTCCCCCATCACCATCACACTCCTGTAATCGACCGTCCCTGTAAACGTCACTTTGCACTTGTATTGCGACACATGGAGGGTGTACTACTATATTAAGAACATGAGTCAGAGGATCACATCCATCACCTGAAATTTTCGAAACGTCACCATAAATTTTATTTTTCTTAATATTGTCAGATTTACACTCAAGTATATATATTCTCTTAACGGTTATATAAGTTTTAACGGCATAGATTTAGCATTTACTTATAAATCATAAAAAATCTAACATAGGCAGCACATAACGTGGACTTTCCCCTCCCTGTAATATATTTTGCAACGTTTCCTTATTTTTTTCAGCTACTTTGTTGATAATTTCGGCAAACTGATAAGTAAAGTCATGATTACAGACGTTTATGAGAACCCCAGCTTAATTTCTAAACTATTAAGCAAATTATCGTCTGCCAAAGCGTTATTTTTGCATGTATATATATATATATATATATATAAATATATATATGTGTTTGCATATATATATATATATATATATATATGTGTATATGTAAATATATATATATGTATATGTGTATGTGTGTATATATATATATATATATATATATATATATATATATATATATATATATATATATATATATATATATATGTATATGTATATATATATATGTATATGTATATACAATATACATATATATATATATATATATATATATATATATATATATATATATATACATTTATAAATATATATATATATATATATGTATATATATATATGTACATATATATATATATGTATATGTGTATGTGTATATATATATATATATCTGTGTGTGTGTGTGTTACAGTTAAAGTAAAAAATACGGTTAGTATTAATAATAATCACGTCTTTTTGTAAATGTGATAAATATTGCATATTAATCACATTTACCGGTAAATATAAATAATTACCAGTGAAGTTTGGTCATTGTAATTAATTAAGCATAATTTATTGAAACCCCAACTCTAACGCAATTTTTATATCATGCGATAGGAAGTGTATGATATTGCATACATGAACAGTTTATTTAGCAATGATTTTTGGTCAATGTAAAAAAAGTTTTATAATAATGATTACTGTTATTTATAAGGTGCTAGCAGCGATTACCCGGCGTTGTTAGGGACTTACGATGCAAAACTCAGATAAAAATTACACCGGAGCATATAGGGCCGTGAATCTTATACATTGTTTTTTCATTGTGAAGGAAGTAAATTCATTGCATTATGTAAGAAAAAAAAGAAAAAAAAGTGAAAACTGTAAGAAAAAGTCGTAGCTGCTTCCGGCACGCCCTTCGCAGCTAGACCCGTCAGACAGCGTCTCGGAATGTGATTATTATGTGTCCATAATTGATGTACAGTCAATATGTACGGTTTGAAATATGTACAATTTCAAAGGAAAACTAAGATGACTCTTAAACGCTAGGCAACAATGCAAATGTTAACAAATTAAATGGCATTATCCTAATTTGTTAGGTTTTACCGCAATGCTTGCTTGTAAACCACATTTTTTGAGCTAAAACATACACATTTTGCGCAGTTCCCACTCTTGAGCATGCCACATACAATTGGCCATATGCGAAGCAAGAACTTTCTAAATTTACGTCTGCAAACTTAAGGGTTTGTCCTTGAGCTTTGTTGATGGTCATGGCAAATGCCAGTCAATCTAGGAACTGAACTCGTTTGAAGCTAAATGGTAGGTTGGTTGATATCAACGGTATGCCAGGTATGAATACGTCCTCTCCCTTTGCTTTTCCCTTTAATATCGTGGCTTTTATGACATTTGGTAAAATATTTTTGATATAGAGCTGTGTTCCATTGCACAATTTTGGTGGGTCCAGATTCCACAGAAGCACTATTGGTGATCCTTTCTTTAACTTCAAGATATGAGAAAGCATTCCAGGTGGTTCAAGGTAGTTCAGAAATTCCAGCGGGTAATTAACGGCATCATCTTAATTTTATCTTTAATCATTTTTCATCTTTAATTAACGGACATCAACTAACGGCCAGTGTCCACTGCAGAGTAAATGACTTGTCATGATATAAAATGCTGATAATTAAATACCATTAATCCTCACAAAATGCTAATAATTAAATAACCATTTTGTTTTCTTAATACTTTTTGTTGCTGAGTAAGCCTGTAAAAAATAAACCATGGTGATAGAGTTTCCATTTAAATTCATATTTCAAATCTGCGATTTTCAAAAGTGACAAATACGTTCAATAAACTCCCACAAAACTCAGAGATTTATGGAGTTAGAGAGTGGAACTCCTAGAAAAAGTTTCGTTTTCCATTAATATCTCAACAAACCCTGGTCTTAAAAACTCGAAACTTAGACTAGATTTATGGAGGGATATTTCAAAACTACCCACAAAATTTCATTAAATTCGATGCAGCTGTTGTTCTACCGTGATGATGAGACAAACGAAAGTTTCGTTTTTTACTAATATCTCGAGAACGCCTGGTTGTAGAAACTTCGAAACCTAGACTAAATTTTAAGTGAGGCCATTTCAAGACTACCCACCAAATTTCATCAAATTCAGTTCAGCCGTTTTCCCGTGATGTTGGATCATATAGACATACATACATACATACATACTTTTCTTCTTTATATATATAGACATTCATTATTTGTTACAACAAACAAATTACATTACACATAAACACCTTAAGGCGACAAAAAATGGCAAACAAATTACATTACAAATACAATAAATAGAAATCTCAAGCTAAACGCGTTGAAAATTATTACATTGACCAAACTTGGTAATTGTTAATAACAACCGGTTCATGTGATAAATTCTCATAAATTATGCACTTTAACCGGTTTATTTGGTTATCATAAATTAAATAGCCGGTTACTATTAATACTAACTGATTAATCGAATTGACCGTAATATATATACAGGGTGATTATAAAAAAAATTCGCCGATATATGAGCCCTAGCGATCATACTGTTCAAGGAAACGGAAAGAAATTTCGGATGCAGGTATTTTAAGGTATGCGCTCAAGAATGATGTGAAAAACAACAGTCCTCCTCTCACAATTGGGGTTACAGTGACACAATTTCGACATTTTTAAATGGCAACACCTACTTTTATTGTTGGAATGTGATCTTCACAGTGGAAAACTATAAGTGGCGTTGAAACGGTACCTGCAGCATGAAAAACGACGGCGCTAGGCAGAGACTAAGAAAAAAGTGAAAACTGTGAGACCAGAAATAGATAGCACACCAGTTTGTAGTGAGACAGTTTTATATTCAATATTTATGGTTTGCTGCAATTGCAAACAATGCTTTAGACGAAACGACGTCAGTTTTTGCAACACTTTGATCCGAGGTAGGTCGGACGGTCTGTGGGTCTCAACAACAAAAACAACAACAAAAACAACACTTTGACCCGAGAAGTTAAACTAAGCCATAAACCTACAGAATGAGATGTAAATGAGAGTGGTTAAAAAGAATAACCAATTATGGAAGATGTCTGGGCGCAGTGCCCAAGGTCAGCCAATTAGAGCCAAAGAGGTGTGGAAGACTCAGACTACACGACTCAAGCTAGGGTATGAATAGCTGGATCAGTGGCCGGTGGGGAGAGAGGTGTCGATACCCCAGACCTTACCCCAGTCGATACCCCAGATATCATCCGAGGACATAGAGCAGCAATTTGGGCGGTTGGGGGCCAAAGAGGTGTATGTGTCAGACCTCAGGCAAAAGGAGGCGGCAATCACGAGATGATATTACACAACTTCTAGGAAAATATTAGTAAGTAGTTATGAAACAAGTGATGGAGTAGTTAGTAAAGTTCGAAGCAAGAGGTCAGAATGTCATGACTGCGGAGTATTTCCATCAGACCGCACAGTAGAGAGATGCAGTAGAGAAGTGTTGCAGAATGTTCTGTAGAGATTAAAAAAATGACTAGATCAATTACAGTGCAATCAGCAGTACGATTTGGAGCCAAACACGTACAGTTACGACCGGTACGATATGCTGATACAAGAATTGTGGTCTACAGCCAAAGCCGAATGTGAAGGTATGTACCCATTAATAACGTTGAAGGTCTTGCATACATTTTAGGCATTTTTAAGCTATGATCTCACACTTGCTCTCTCCTTCGCAAATGAAATATGCAAATTGTGTAATGAATTTAATAAGTATTCTATGTTGTTAACAAATGATTTTATTTGTAAAGTTAACAACGGTGCAATTAATGGAGTAGTATTATTCTAATTAATATTTCTTTACAGAACTCGCACTGAAAATAAGGTGGATTTTAGCGGCGCAGCGCAATGTGTAATAATAGTCCACGAATACGATAATTACGTCCATGTTTAGATAAATCAATTTAATATGCTTCTGCATAATTCTCATATGATGGTTAAATCAGTATTAGTAAATAATCAACGTAACTAAGAATAAATAAACTTGTATGTTTATTCTCGAATGTGCAGTATTAATTGCAATGAACTCATTAACAATCTTAAGAAAATGATAAATCTAAATATATGCATTATATCTTCTGTTTTTGCCACCACAAAAACAATTGTGGCGTTCACAAGACCACGAATTTCTGTTCCGTTGACGCCACATCCCACGCCGTGTGTTCAACTCAGAACCCAGCATGATGAATCTCCTGCGAAAGGAGAAGAAGAGATCAAGGTATACAGATTTCCATGTTCGGCTAAGACACCATCGTGGCTAACGTCATGGCCGTAGGAGAAAAAAATGCATTGTGATTTGAGTGTCGCTTGCTTTCTTCCTCTTTGACTTTACCAACATGACGCTTACAGTAAAACAACGAGGTGAAATGGTAAAGCTATATTACCTAAATGGGCAAAATGCCGCAGAAGCATTGTGTGTCTTTCGCACAAATCATCGGCTACGACAAGGCATGTGTTCCATACTAGCTGTACGGGACTTGATACGCAAATTTGAAGAAACTAGTTACACATGCGATCGATCTCGGCCTGGACGACCTTCCGTTCCTGTTCGCGGCAGTTTTAGCTGTGGCTGGAATCGAACCCTGGCCTACTGAGTGCAATTCCCGCAAGCTAACCACTGGGCTACCGCGCCCTCCGCGACAATCTCCATAACTTTCTTTTTATTCAGCCAATTTAGACCGGAACCCAGTGGGGTAGGCACCCATAGGGATCGTACCCTCCTCCCCTTACCACCAATCTCTCGGAAGGACTTATGGACCCACATGTTTAACGTGATCGCACTCCGCGTGAACAAGGCGGCAGCTTTGGCAGTGGCTGAAATCGAATCCAATCCTACCGATTTCAATTTCCGCGCGCTAACTTCCCGCGTGCTAATTTAAATTTTATAATAACCACATGCTAAGCTCCTAATTCCATCATCCTCATTCCATCGTTCCATCATTCCATCGTTCCATCATATCGTTCCATCATATCGTTCCATCATTTAAAATATCCATAAAACTAAAATATCCATTTAAAATATCTATAAATTAAAATATCCATTTAAAATATCCATAAATTAAAATATCCATTTAAAAAATCCATATCGTTCCATCATTTAAAATATAAATATAATAATTTCACCCGATGTATATAATACATCACCACAATTCAATTCACCATAATTCAATCATTTAAAATTTATAATAACCATATGCTAATCTCTTAATTCCATCATTTAAAATAACCCGATCCGATTAGCAATCTCCATGGAAACGACGTAACGTCACCGGTTGCCGCGCAGGATAATTGGAAAGTCGGCCCTCTTCGCCGTGAAGTCGTCGAGAAATTTAAAATCATTACTTCCTTAAAATCTGGATCTGGCTGTCATTTATAATTATTTATTGACCAGATTGGGCTTGTAAGAAAGCCAGATCTTTGAGCTTTCTAAAAATGTGAATTATTAGTCGAAAATCGCGCTACTTTTTCGGATGCAAGGATTTAAAAACGAAAGTTTATTTTTTTTAGCTGAAAGTGACATTTGTTTTAAAATCTTTAAAAAATATTAAAATTTGTCCCTGAGATTTGAAATGGATATATTTTACTCGCAATTGCCTGCTCCTTCCGGTCGTGTGATTTATTTTTTTTTTCTACGACGTCTGGATAGTGGAGAAAAAAGGGCAAAAAGGGGTAAAAACGGTCGAAATCGCATAAAACACTAAATAACAACAAAAAAAAAAATCAAATTTTAAAAATCGGTTTTGACGTGTCACCCCCCCCCCCGGGTTTTCGATTGCCAAATTTCGTAGCTCTCCGACGCGCGGTGGCTGAACCTATAGTGTATAAGGTACACACACAGACAGGCACACAGATATTGCCTTTTATTATTTAAGAAGATGTCTAAGATCAATATTTAAGAAATAAAAGCCGAGGTCAATTTTTTGGGGACACCATGTATATATATATATATATATATATATATATGTGTGTGTGTGTGTGTGTGTGTGTGTTAATTTCCTAAAGTTTATATTAGGCAAATGTACTATAAATTTATTATTTGTATAAAAAAACTTTATTTTAATAAGACAGTGAATACATTTCTCAGTCGAGTTTAGACAGTGAATAAATGTGTCCTATCACCTATATATTTACTGTATTACACAGATACAAAATTAGAGAACCTAGTTTCCGGCTTAATTACGCTCAAAGAAATATAGAGATAGACGAAATACAGCGGGTTATAGAGACTGATAATGCGTTAAATGTGTACTCTAAATGCCAACTATGTTCAGAGCAAAAATTAACGCGCTGTGTCACCATGGTCACAAGTGAATGAGGTGTTTTTATGTTAGTGGAAATTGTTATAATTTGCACCCAACTAGCAGTTTACGTGATTTTTAAACTCCCCAAAGGCTATCGCTGACGAATAATTTTTAGCACACATTTTCACTTTCGCAAAATATAGTATGGACGCATTATTTTAGAAAATATTCGAATTCAAAATTTCGAGGCCAATATATGTTTTAAGGCCTCTTGACTATTTTTTAGAGTGATATCAGCTTCCATGTATGTGGTCTATATCTTGTGTTCATGACAGCTACCAGAAATGTTATTGGATTTTCACGAAACTCTGCACACACAGGCAGACAATCACGCAGACGATATACTAAAATTATTTTTTCGACTTCTAGAGGTCCCAAGACGTGTAGATTCGCCAAGAACACGAGTTGCGATTTTCGACATGATTCCAATACTTTCCCTGTATTACCATGTATTGTAGGGAAAGTATGAACCGACAGATGGGAGCGGACGCACTAAGGATTGCTCCTTAATTTTTTTGTTTTTGAAAGTAGTTCAACTTTGCACAAAGCACGTCATCATCTAATCATCACTAATCTAATCATCTAATCATCAGTAATCTAATCATCTAATTAGCAGTCGCTAAAAAACAATGCCTCTAATTCCTTATCGTTTTACTCGTTTAGATCTCGTTTACACTCATTTAGAACAGAAATCTCACCTTTTAACAAACTATCATCAGAAACCACTGCTGTCCTAATTGCGTCGGAATTCATCGTTTGTGAAACATTCCATTTGTATCCCATAAACATGAAACCTAAAATGGTAAATGCCACAGCCGGCATAATGAAGGTGCTATTGATTTTTTCAGTCATTAGATTACTGTGTCCATACATCAAAATAAGTTCTAGAAAAAAAAATATGTAATTAATATGTAGATGAGAACACAAGTATATACTGAGAGGCCAAATTGTTAAAACTATATAATTAGTACTTCAGCTTTTGCAGCTCATACGTTGTAATGGACGGTAATCTGTACATTGAAAGATCGGTTGACATGTTACCTGTTTCAGATTATCTGCAAGCAAGTCTGCGAACTTCGTGCTCTACGCCCTGTCCAAGTGCACCACGACCAGGAATAGGAACTAGTCCTGTCGACCCTCCCAGCTGCTCTTACTATCCACAGGCATATGAATCTTGGGTATATGTCTATCCATAGACATATATCCGAGCCATATACTCCTCTCATTCAATATAACCATTTCTCAAATGACTCCTTATCAAAATATACACACTATACCAACCCCTAACATAACGTAATTAATTTACTTTCCTCTAGCCCAGCAAACAAACCAATTTATCAAGTTTAATACCTCGAACGTTGTATCTCAAGTTTTCAATTTCTGGCCATACCATGGAAGAAAAGGGACTTACTCTCCCAACCTTTATGAATCATACAATTCAGCTCCAACCAATCTATCTTTAAATAAAGTTTACATTATAATTACATTGTTTAAAATGTCAATTTGAAGGTAAAGCGGGACGGAAGTCTCTCTAACTCCATGGTTTAAATTAAATATTCATATTCTGAATTTTTAAATTAGGATGACCTCTCAATATTTACTTTCCTATGCAGCTGAATCATGGAGGTAGTCCCATATTTAACTCCATGAGCGGAATACACTTTTCTCCATATTTCTTCACTCATTAAAGTCTTATGATCATACACTTGCATCATGATGTGGCAACGACTTCGACCTGACATTATAAACACAAACAGCAAAAAGGACAACATTTGAAATGCTATTTCTCGAAATCAAAATATTAATTTGAAAAACGGATTTTAGATCTGGATTCAGCATAATCGAATTAGTATACATGAGTTTTTTGAGTCCTCGGGGTTGCATTTGGTACTCTGACATACTGACATTGCGCTTTTAGAGAGCGACTTTGACAAACTGTGCCCCTTCTGTTGGATTGAACAAATCTACCAAACCCCCTGTTAACCTCCAGTATCCAACATCTGTTGACCACCATGTGCCTTCCGCGTAAGACCCAACTTTAGTCTCATGGCCAAACCCTCTCTAAATTCTGATTCCCTCAAATAATTCGTAAGTGCAGCAGTTTTGTTAATGTTCGCACTATACTGCTTCGAGCTTCTTCGATCATTCATCCCTAGTTCAATGTCTGTCAGTTTGTGTCTTTTACCCATTATCTCTTGAAAAATGCACTTTGTAAGTCTTTGTAAGTCTCCAGATTTCTCCTCTAATACCGATCTAGTTATCTAATATCAGAAATATTTGCGGGATAGCTATTCACATAAAATAGCCTGGTGGTCATAATAATTTGCTTACTCAGTGTTTTATTCAGGGCAATTTAAAATAATTATGATACACATGTTGTTGTTGCAAAGGTCCTTGACCTAGAAAATGCTAGGTGAAGTCCAAAAGATCAATCCTCCCGTAAGATAATGAGGCTAGCCTCTTCTGGTCCTATACCAGAAGATTTAAACAGGCTCCCTTGCAGTCAAGAATATGAGAGGGAGTAGCCGAAGGGGAAAACTCTGTCTCCTCGTTTAAGTTTCATATCCTTAGTATGGCCGCTCCTTAACCTGGTCAACGCTGTTTGAATAGATCTAGGGCCATCATATTGGAGCGATAATATACTGATTTGAGTCGAGTACCAGTGAGGAATAATATAATACACATTATTTTAGGTAGCACACATCAAATGGATTAAAAAGAATTAATAATGTAACTGGATTTTCAATCTCAATAAATTTCCACAAATATAACTTTTTCTTGTAAAAATACAAATTGCTGTACTTCTTTCAAAGCAGATATGTAAAAATTAGGTGACTACAATCGCTTCAAGGATGTTATAAAGCCTCATCACCAGGTCAGGAAAAGTAATATGTATTCTTCCGAATACAAAATACGATTTTGCTTTTCAACGAATTTACACTGCTTCTTCTGGCCTGATGATGAGAAGATATAAAACTATTGAAGCAATTTCACTCAACTAATATCCATATGTCTGCTATCAACTAAGTACAAAATAAAGTGTATTCAATAAATCGTATTTAATCCAAAACTAAAAGAAACGTTTGTTACAAACACGGAAAATACCTTCATCGGAGACTTTGGATAATTAACAAATTTTTGAATAACAAACACGTTTATTTATAAGCACTGCGTTGAGACACTCTGGAACGAGGGAGTAGTAATTGTCATCTGACGCTTTTTCTGTCGTCACTATCCCATTTCTAACACCAATTTGTTACGACATATCGTCTGGGATTGTAGGTGTGCTCTCAAGATACAAGAATGAGTGCAAATTTCTGAATAACTGACATGTTTATTTATGAGCACAGCATAAACAGAAACAATATACAGCAAATAGCTCGACAATTATCTCACAACATCACTAAACAACTGTCGGGTACAGTAAAATAGCAATTAAATGCTCCACTAATTACATAAAACAGTGGATACTATTCTCAAAATATTTACGTATCTCACAATTCAATGTAGCTCGTATCGCATCAACTGCTCTGCAACTGAGCTACGGCCCAATTTATATACTATCCGTAGATACTTCCAAAATATGCTGGTATCTACCAGAATATTCATTATTTCAACAAAGTTCTAGTACATCCGAGAAGTCGCCAAATCTGTCAACCCTATATTGACGCAATAGGTACAGCTACCTGTAAAGGTGTTTTTTCGCTTCTGGTTCTCAAAAGAGCCTCCAATGAAGACTTTTTACATGTTCATAACACGATACATAAATTTTCAAGTCTACTGATATTATATATCTCGTTCAAAGTTAACTCGTCAGAGCGATAATTCTGAATACTGGAAACTTTTACTAAGCAGTAAAGTACCGGCCCACAGAAGTAGATTACAAAATAGAATACAGTACGGACACAGTTAATAAAAAATTCCAAAACGTTTTCTGTATAAAACGAATGATTTATATTCACATCAATATTTTCCTAAAATTAAAATTTAATATTTTACTTGTGTATTTTTCATATTTTAATAAAAAAATATTTTTTACTTGATAATCAACAAGAAAGATCAATCATGCATAAAGCATTGATTATGAAACACTTTCCAACTTCAATGTAATTTTAATAAAAAAAATGAAAGATAATTTAAAAGATAATCTGTCGATTTGATGATGTCAAGATAGAAATTGTTCTTTAAACCGATTCTGTTAAAATTGTTGAAAATCGCGATAAAACATAAAATAATTAAAAAATAATTAGAATAAAAAACACGAAAGACCAATCATGCATAAAGCATTTATTATGAAACAATTTCCAACTTCAATGCAATTTTATTTAAACATCTCTAAAATGCAATACATTCCTCAGTAATATTTTTAAAATTATCACAATACTACGTTAATTTATTATATTTGAAAACTTAAAACTTCATCGAAAAAAATGAACTTTATTTAGATGACGTCATTGAAATATAAATCGCCTTGCTCTCTATGTAAAAGTTGTAAATATTTCAGTCATACACTTTTATTCCATTCCTTTCATTCATCGCAATACTATAATAATTTATTTTATTTAAAAACTTAAAACCGTGGAGGTACAAGTAATTTAATTCTATGCTTAAAACTTCATCGAAAAATTGTTTGGTTCTCTGTGTAAAATCAATGAATGTTTCATTCATATCAGCTATATTGCAGACTCCATGAGTTAAATAATTTTGAGTTAAAGAAATGCAGCAATTCTTATACAACTCATTCTACATATTTTGGCGTTTACATTCTCCATAAGTGAAAATTAGGCTTCGTTGTAGAAATAATCAAAGTTTGATGATCATTTAAACTCAAATATATTGTAATTGTGTTGTTTCAGTATGTAGATGCACAGAATTTAAGCAAAAATAAAGCTGCTTTGGGACGAATACAGCACTTAATATAAATTAAAAAGAACTTTAAAAATCACGATTTTGACACAAGATGGATGCCATCTCTCATTTTAAAGTGGGTCACGTGATCTCTTCATATAATGGTCACGTGACCTCTCCATTTAAAGGATGTAATTATTATTTTAACTTTTATTTAAAAAAATACTGAACATATTTTGCTGAATTTTTTTATGTATTTTATGGGATAATTTAAATATTTCATAAAACTTTCGAAACAATGTGTGAATTTTAAATCCACTTAAAACTGTTTGAACAATTAGGTCCCATAGGGTTCAATATATTTCATTTTTTTAACCCGTGTTCAATACAAAACTAATTGGGTAATATTATTCATTTATATTCCTATAGGTCCCACAGACCGTCTGAACAACATACTAAAATTTCATTTTGATAAAGTCATTTTTACGGCAGCTATCGTGCTAACGAGCAGACAGACAGACAGACAGAATGTATGAACAAAGTCATAAACACTTTTCAACTATGTTGTAAAGTGTTAAAAATAATTTTATTTTACATTTATATACGAAAAACTAATAATATACATATGTTGCAAGATGTGAATACGAAACCTCCAAAGTAAGAATTTATTAGTTTCAAAAATCTGGGCTCAAATTTCACATCATTACAGTTTCCTGAACACTGACAAATTAGTCCTGTGTGAGGCTTAATCACTGCTTCGGTATTGTTTTAATTTATCTACCAAACCTTATTTCTTTGTAAATAGCGACTGAAAACTCCTTGCCAAGATCGTCAAATTCACATCAAGCTGTAAAAATGGAAATATTGAACTGGAATGTTTTGTTCCAGAAGTGATCTACAATGAAAAACCGTTCAGTGAAGCCAAACGTGTTGAACAAAATGGTACTAAGGAATTAATAAACTTTGGGAAGAATTTAAAATTGTGACGCCCCTCACATAAAGGGAGCTAATCAAAACTTCTGCCATTAAATATTTTTGAATTTCAAAGAATAAAATCTGATCAATAATCTCAGAAATTGAATGCATAGCTAAAAAACATATATTTACTTTAGTTTCACCACATGTTTACTTGATGTATTCGTCAATTTATAAAAGACAGAAATAGAAATAAATTAGTGACTATATTTATAAGTATTATAATTTTTCCACAGATTTCATTCCAAATTAAACGTTGTATAGTTGAAATATTTAAAAATTAAAAATATGTTTCTTACCGTAAATAGATTTCTCATTGAAATATATAATTTATCAAGATTTTAGTTGTGATACATCAAAAATAATTCAAAAAGCATTTGATGGATGCCAATAAAATAAAAACGAAATATTAACAAAAAAGCATTGAACTATCTATATAAGATAGAGCAAGGCTTAACTGTATCCCGCGCCTCGCACTTGGTGCGGGACGCAAGATACAGTTAAGCCTTGTAAAGAACAACATTCTGGAGTTCTATGTTGAGTGAAATTAGATACTGGACATGAAATCAGGTATTGGACTCATTTTTAACTTATTTACAAGAATGGAAAATTCTTTAACTTTACTCTGCATATGATATCACATACTGAAAACGAAGCCTAGCATTGGACTCATTATTAATTTATTTAAAACAATGGATATTATAATACCTCCGCTTGTGATATGACTACAGAGGGAGCGATTGCGTGTTGCTTTTATTACAGAAAAAAATCTGATGTGGGCAGCACATGACTTTCCTTATATAATGCAATGAATTTACTACGTTTACAGTTAAAAAAAATGTTATTCTTATTGTAGATAATTATATTCTTTCCAAGACATTGAATTTTCTTCAATTAATCGTCATTTTCGTCGATGTAGCGTCATTTTTATCCATTTGGCGAGATTTCCGTTAATTTTGGCAACATTTAAAAAAATCGCCAGGTTGGCAATATTTCGCCAAATTCGTCGCCAAAATCTCGCCAAGCGTTATGGACGGAGAAATAAGTTATTCTTACAGCAGATAAATGACTATTAGCGTTCAAATACAAAAGTATTACACAAAGTATCTTTTCTCGTGAATGGAACGAGTTAGATCCACTAGAATTATATTACCAAATTTATGTTATGATATTACATATGAAAAGTGAACATGTTTCTCAACAGTTAATATATATATTTTTTTATTTTACTTGATTTTTTGATAAATTTATTTTAAAAATGTGCAATATCTCGAGAACGGTTAATGCTAGCGTCCTATAGTTTTAGTTTGAGTCAATCGTTTTCTAAGGAAAAATTACATAAGAAATGTCTATTTTAGTAACGTTATTAAAGGTTTTGATTTTTTGATGATTTTTTCAAAATTTCACTGGAATATTTAGGGGGGTTCTGAATTTTACATTGTGTTTGAAAATATTAAGCTTCTAGTATTCACGGATTGCGATTTTTGTACCAAATTTCGCCAAAACACGGAATCGCTCCATTCATTCGTGAGATATCGTCTCCAGAGACTCACTGGCACACACACACACACAAAGACATCACCTCAAAAATGTTCGATTCGTGTCAGGAATGCTTGAAACGTGCTCTCCCGTCGAAAACTCGAACTCGAATTTTCGACCCCGTCACAATACTTATCTTATATATTATGTATATAAGGAAAATAATATATCTCGTATAAACTCGCACTTACAGGCCTCACTAGTTACATTAATACTGTATGTGTTTCAACAACAGAGCTCGTGATTTTTAACACTTTACAACATAGTTGAAAAGTGTTTATGATTTTGTTGTTTCTCCTACTCGACGGTGCAGTTAGATGAAAAACTGACCTAAAACATTTCATCTGTTCATATGCTTATCTATAGTTAGAATCATGGTGATAAAAGGAAGGAGCTAAAATTTCATGTTAGGAAAACACCAAAATTATTTGAGACAATAATTCATGTAGTACTAGGATAAGATAAATAAACTCCATTACATTTATGTATTTTCATGGCTAAAGGCTATACACACACACACACACATATATATATATATATATAGTATATACAGGGTGGTCAGAATTAAAACACCCCTACTCTGAGCTCTCTATACATCGAACTACTCAGTGTAAAGGCTCCAAAATTGTTGAGCCTACTATTCAAGACATGGGGAAAGGGATTACGCGAAAAAAAAATTAGTTCCAGACAAACCGATAGGTGGCGCTGTATAACAGAAAATATGCTGAAAAGACACAAAAAAACAAACACATGCGATATGGAATTTTTCCTTTTTATGGAATTTCTTTTGCTGATATGAAAAAAAGGAGATAAAAAAAATTAAGAAACTTAAACTGTCATTGTAACTGCAATTTCGCACTATAAGCACAAAAATTTGCATAAACCCTTGGTTTGCAGCTACTATGTTCTGGGCATAAAAGGGGATAAAACTGGGAAATTTTCATTCTTATCAGCGATAGCTGTGACACTGCCAGAAAGCGCTTTTCTTGTGAAGCTGTTTTATGAAAACAAAGGACATGCTGCAGCTGCACTTCGAGAGTTTTGTCGACTTAAGAATTTGCGCAAAGGACCATTACTTCAACAAGCTCTCAGGAGAATAATCGCTCGATTCGAGAAAACTGGACACCTTGTAGTTCAACCGGGTAGAGGACGCGAATCGACTCGTTCAGATGTCGTTGACGATGCTGCCACCGCTATTGTTGAACAATCAATGGATAATGTTATAGGCTGTAGTAGTGCATGTGAAGTGTCACGACACTTGGGTGTTCCCTACAGCACAGTGCGGAACGTACTGAGAAACATAGTGCATTTTTTCCGGAACAAAATTAGTTATACGCAGTATTCCCTGCATAACGTTATACGCAGTATTCCCTGCATCGATAAGGTCCTTGTGATATGAATGTTTGGTACGTTCGAATAAAATGTGTCACAAATGTGTATTTTGTATCTTTTCAGCATATTTTCTGTTGTACAGCGCCACCTATCGATTTTTCTGGAACTAATTCTTTTTACGCGTAATCCCTTTCCCCATGACTTGAGTAGTATGTTCAACAATTTTGGAGCCTTTACACAGAGCAGTTCGATCTATAGAGAGCTCAGAGTAGGGGTGTTTTAATTCTGACCACCCGGTATATATATATATATATATATATGTATATATATATGTATATATATAATAGTAAATACATCATCAAATAGAAAAAAGGGGGGGAGGCACAAAGGATTGGGGGGAAAGAAAGGAGAGTGTTTACAGTAACGACAGAAAAAAGGCCGGGGAGGATAGTGACCCCCCGTTCCCGGTTAAAGCGCATTTACTCTAGAAACACTCCCGGTGCCTCTGTCTTCCTGAAGCACTTCTCCGTCCGATGAAATCTATGAAACATCCCGAAGTATATAGACCATGAAGCAAAAGAGGGGGCTTAAGATGGGAATAAACCTAACCTGATTACTCAACAGAATTCTTGAAGACCACAAGCAATGCCACACAACCATATCTCACCGACCTGCTATCATCAAATAAAACTGTTTGTCTTTCTGTCAAATATCAAGTCTACATAGTGCCTTAGATACCGAAGTGGGTAATTGCTTTTTGCTGCTTCCCTGAGTAATTTATTGACGCTGTGTTGCTGTTCTTCTTTTTCAGTGTTGAGACGTCTATATCGATTTAGATGATTTATTATAATATTTCTGAAAATACCACTGCTCAAATTAGATTTTCAATCTATAATGTAATTAATGTTGAAATCAAAATTATCCCTCTTGTCATAAACTTTAAAACATATCTTGTTTTTCTCATTGTAGTAAATACTGATATCCAGAAAATCAACAGTTCCTGGATTTGTATATTTAGTTTCCAAAAGTTCCAGGCATTTAGGGTAAAACCCAAACTCAAAATGATCTTGTTGATTTTTATATCCAATAATCACATCGTCAACAAAGCGGTAGTATGGCATTCCATGTATATATATATATATATATATATGTATATATATATATATATATATATATATATATATATATATATATATATTGGTGGAGATTTTCGTCCTGCCCTATGTGTGTGTTTTTGTGTAGCGATCTGTAGCAATCTTTAACACTTTATAACATTGTTAAAAAATGTTTATGACTTTGTTCTTTCTGTATGTCTGCCCGTTTGCACAATAACTGCCGTAAAAATGAGTTTATCAAAATAAAATTTTAGTATGTTGTTGAGACGGTCTGTGGGACATATGAAAATGTTAATTCATAATATCACACAATTAGATTTGGATTGAATCCGGGTTGAAAAAATGAAACACATTGAACCATATGGGTCCTAATTTTTCAAACATTATTTAAGCGAATTTGAGATTCACAAATTCCTTCAAAAATTTAGGAAGTATTCAAATTATCCCATAAAATATATAAAAAAAATTCAGCCTAATATATTCGGTAGTTTTTTAAATAAAAATTAAAATATTAATTGCACCCATATTATAGGAAGAGATCAAGCGGCTCACGTCAAAATAAAATATGGCATCCTTCTTTTTTCCATGTGTCAAAGTCATAATTTTTGGAAACCCAGACCATAGCACCTGCCACGAATGGCATTCGGCCGCTATAAGCCCATGGCCGGAAAATCGTGATTTTTAAAGTTTTTTTAAAGTTGTTTTTAATTTATATATAGTGTTGCACCTGTCCTAAAACCGCTTTATTTTTGTGCATCTATATTCTGCGCTAACGCAATTACAATATTTTTTAGTTTAAGTGATCATAAAACTTGATTATTTCTACGACGAAGACTAATTTTAACGTATTGAGAATGTAAACACGTCAAGCTGTAAGATAAGTTGTATAAGAATTGCTGAAAATTTTTAAACCAAAATTATTTAGCTCTGGAGTCAGGAATATATCTAAAATGAAGGACATATTCCTTGGTTTTATATAGAGAAGCAGACGATTTTATAGTGTTGCCTTTTTCGATGAAATTTTAAGCATGGAGTTAGAAAGTACTTTGCCCTCCATGGTTTTAAGTTTTAAGTAAGATACATTATTCTAGTATTGTGATAATTTTAAAAATATCACCGCTAAAGGAAAGGAATGGAATAAAAGCGTGTGAATGAAATATTCACTGAATTTATATAGAGAGCCAGGCGATTTATATTTCGAAGAAGTTTGAATAAAATTCATTTTTTTTCGATGAAGTTTTAAGTTTTCAATTATTATAAATTATTGTAGTGTTGTGATAACTTTAAAAATATCATCGCTAAATACATCGCATTTTAGAGGTGTTTAAATAAAATTACATTGCAGATGAAAAGTGTTTCATTATCAATCATTTAGGCATGATTGATCTCTCTTGTTTTTTATTCTAATTATTTGTTTAATTATTTTATGTTTTAGCGCGATTTTGAACAATTTTAACAGAATCGGTTTTCAGAACAATTTCTATCTTGACATCATAAAGATAGAGAAATGATCTTCCAAATGATCTTTCTTTTTTCCTATTTTAAAAAATATGTAGTTATCGTGTGTTAGAAACTCTTCCGATTTTATAATTGCGATACAAAAAATTACTGGCACTTTAATTTTTAATTTAACAACAGTAAATTTAAATATTACACACTGCTTCAAATTGAAAAAAAAAATCCGAAATCCATTGATGAATTATAATTTTTATAAAAGCGAAAGAACCTGTAAGATTTTCGAAACGCGTTTTCACCCAAGCAATAATTTCTCCCTTCATTTCGGCGGTTGCGCATGCATTTTAATCTACAGAAGCCTTCTCGCCCAGAGGAAGGATTTCCTTTTAAATCTTTTATTTTCCTTCAGCTTAATACACAGGATCAGACCCATTTTAAAGTCAGAGGAAAGAGGATACTTTGGAGGTAAAGTCGTTGCACAGGTTGTGCAAGGATTGTGGGCAATTTATACCTTAATTTATATGAATGTACTTTTTCCTTAATTATTAAATTTAATTTATTCCTACTTTAACTCCCATCTAACGCCAGTTATATTTTGTAGTCTATTTATAATCAGGAAATTTTGCTTAAAAATAATTAATTATTCATATAATGAACACTTCGGGTTCCTATTGTATCAAAGTGTTAGTTACTGTTTCAAATGTATTCTATTCCATAATTATCATTTTCCACATAGCGAATGTTCGTTCATTTCAGGTTTTAGCAATTTAAATTTATTTGTGGTATAATTCTAATTTATTCTAATTTGTGGTTCCATTTTTTCCTCTTTATATTCCCTTTGATTCGATTATAAATTCATTATTCTTGGTTAAGAATCCATTTATCGCAACTTTTCATTTTTATTCTATTTTCAACTTCTTAAAACTTTTCAGAATCGCCCATTTTAAAATATTGTGGAATTTTATTATTTCAATATGTTTCACCTAATATCTTTTTAATTTTCGTCTGCTTTAAAATTTGCTGTTCTCTTCTTTAAAAATTTGAGTTTTTGTTTGGTTGACCGTAATATTAAAATTGTCTGCAAATAATTCTTTTATCGTTTATCGATAGTTTTATTTGCGATGTGTGGCAGTGACCATGGGGATATATAATTACCATTCGCGCTCTTTATCATTGATTATAGCTGGAAATGTAGACTTGTTTAGTTGCTTTTCTGCTAGTAACTTCACTATTACGAGTCTTCTAAATTAACGTGACTCCTTTAATTACTATTTAATTCAAGCCTGTGATGTGCCTTCTATGAGATGAAAGCGGCTGTGTTTAATTTACAACCAACGTTCTTTTTCTGTCTTCATTGAATCCTCCATCCGTGCTCTCTCTGAAATTGTTTCGTATGGTTGATGTGGGAGCCGCCGGACGTTTGTTGCGTCTAGGCGGATGGAGATGTTGTTAGTTGGTTTCCGGTCCTCTAAATAATGTTTTTGCCATGTATGTGGAGATGATTTAATCGGTCAAGTAAGTGTTTGTTTCTCACTGACTGTTCTGCTCTTATTATGAAGAACGGGATAGTCATTTTTGATAGAAAGCACCGGACATATGTTATGCATTCAGTTCTGATGTCAAAGGTCTAGTGCAGCTGTGTGAAAGCCCCAGGCCGTCCGACTCGTCCAGAGGACTTAGAGTATCTATTTGGACGACCGGGAAGTAGTGCAGCTGTGTGAAGAAATTGTTATTTCGTTGTAACTAAACATCCTGATGTTTGGAATATCCCCTTGGGAATCGAACCTAGCCGGAAATTGTTTCCCTGACTCCTGATGAACATAACCCTCCTATGCCGTGTTTGGCCTTTCAAGAGGTTAGGAACTTTGGTGACATTTCCCTGTCAAATTTTCTCCCTCAGATCTCTAAAGCTTATCTTGGACCTTTTCGTGAAATCAATTTTTAATTATATTCCTCGACAGTTAATATATGCTTTTATTCTAATTGGGTAAGAATAAGACCCCTTGACTTTTAAATTGTAAGTCTTCCTGAACCTGGGATTTTTTTAATGTATTTTGACTTCTTATTTGTAATTGGGTTTCTGTGGGATTTTTTTTATAAAATAATTGGAATTCTTATTTGTAATTGGGTTTTTAACCTTTAGTTGGGATGTTAATTATATTCTAAATTTTTTTGTTTGGCTAATTGAAGTTCTTTTTTCATTCAAAATTCTCGTTTGGCAAATTATTCTATAATTTTAATATATTGATATCTTAATCAATCATTTAACATTTGTTTTCTATAAAATTTAATATTCGAACGTTTTGTACACCACTATACGTTCGCCCATCAACTTCATTTACAATCTATAACAAAAAAATCGACGCACCAAGAAGGAGTTTTTCGATTGTGATAAAAATTGGTGGATATGAAGAACCTACATAGAAAAAGAAGCGATTAAAATTTCCGCAAAATTTAATGATTTAGAGTTTGACCGTATACAAAGTGAGGAAGTCAATAAGGCGTTGGTCCACGTCTAGCCTGGATGCAAGATGTCACCCGGCGTGGCATAGACTGATAAAGTTCACGGATGGTGTCCTGCGGATGGTCTTGCCAAATTGTCTCCAACTGTCAGACTAAATCGTCAACATTCCGGGGTGGTTGTAATCGCCTTCTCATAACGTCCCAAATGTGCTATATGGGAGAGAGATCAGGAGACCTAGCTGGACAAGGAAGTGTTGGGCAAGGTTGAAGACAATTCATAGCAACACGTGCCGTGGGCGCCCGGGCATTATCTTGTTGAAAAGTAAGTCCGGGGTGTCGTAAAAGGAGCGGTAACACAACCGGTCGTAGAATGTTGTCTATGCACCGCTGTGATATCAGTGTGCTAGAAATGACTACCAAAGACGTAAGATATCCGCAGTCGAAATGCAACAGAAATCTTGACCACATATTCAGAATCGCTCCTTATATACACCTTCTGAATGCGAAGTTCCGATGCGGTTGAAGCTCCCACTATTATTCATTAGACACCAAATTTGATTCTTTTGCATGTTCGCTCAAAATGTCTTTGCTTACGATATTTCACTACAATCGGACAATTCCTTCTTGGTACGTCGATTTTTTTGTTATAGTGTATATTTCAGATATTTTTCAGTTTGCAGTAAAAATAGAATCTATATAAAAACATATTTTTCAGTATATATAATTAGGGAACTTTGCTTAAATATCCAATTATTCATATAATAAACACTACGCCTTCCTATGGTATCAAAAGAAAACAACAGATGGGACTTTGCTAACATTAGCGACATCTAACTATAATTCTCAAATCATTATGGTATTTCAAGCTTTTTTCATCCAAAAGAGTTTTATCTCATATTTTTACTTTCCTTATATACATAATGTATGAGGAAAGTATTGTGACGGGGTCGAAAATTCGAATTCTAGTTTTCGACGGAAGAGCACGTTTCAAGCATCCCTGATCACGAATCAAACATTTTTGAAGTGATGTCTGTGTGTGTGTGAGAGTTAGTGAGACTGTGGAGACGATAACTGGCGAATGAATTGACCGATTCGCACGACATTTGGTACTAAAATCACAACCCGTAAGCACTGGAATCCTATTAGTTTTGTACGCAATCGAAAATAATAAAAATTTCCCCTAAATTTTCGAATGAAATTTTTAAAAAAATCGTCAAAAAATTAAAATCGCTAATAAAGTTACGCAAATAAACAATTCTTTTGTAATTTCTCATTAGAAAACGATTGACATAAATTTTAGAATGCTAACATGAACCGTTCTCGAGATATTGCGCATTTTTCAAAAGAATTATCAAAAAGTTATATAAAATAAAAAAATATATATTTTCTATTGAGAAACATGTTCACTTTTCATATGTAATACCACGCGATAAATTTGGTGACATCATTCTCGTGGATCTAGCTCGTTCCATTCATGACAAAAGATACTGTGAGTAATACTTTTGTATTTGAACGCCAATAGTCATTTATCTGCTGTAAGAATAACTTATTTCTCTGTCCATAACGCTTGGCGAGATTTTGGCGACGAAGTTGGCAGAATGTCGCCAACTTGGCGACATTTTTATTGTTGTCAAATTGATAAAAATGACTCTAAATCAATTAAAATGACGACTATATGCAGGAAATTCAATGTCTTGAAAAGAATATAAGTACTATCTACTATAAGAATAACATTTTTTTAACTGTAAAAGTATTAAATTCATTGCATTATATAAGGAAAGTCATGGGTTGCCCACATCAGATTTTTTTCTGACATCATGGTCAACAAACACATATATGTATATTACCTACGAGTTGGATTGAGCATCACTTGATATTTTGAGGATACAACAATACTGTGTTTTAAGTGAAATTAGGACAAGATAATTATCACAAGAAAGATTCAGTGAATTCTCCATTGATATAAAATATTTATCCTCTTAGAACAAAATTTCTCAATTGATATTAAAATGTTTCACCTCTTGCAAGTGATCAAAAGTTCCAGTTTATGTCTGGTTAAAATAGTGGCAAAGGAATCGCTGATATGATAATAGTGAACACATTTATTTTTATGGCTTCTTCTATTACTTTCCTTATATACATAATGTATAAGGAAAGTATTGTGACGGGGTCGAAAATTCAAATTCGAGTTTTCGACGGGAGAGCACGTTTCAAGCATCCCTGATCACGAATAGAACACTTTTGAGGTGATGTCTGTGTGTGTGTCAGTGAGCCTGTGTAGACGATATCTCACGAACTAATGGCGCGATTCGAATGAAATTGGTACAAAAATCACAATCCATGCATACTGGAAGCCTATTGTTTTAAAATGCAATCGAATGTTCAGAACCCTCCTAAATTTTCGAGTGAAATTTTGAAAAATCATCAAAAATCAAAACCTTTAATAAAATTACGCAAATAGACATTTCTTATGTAATTTTTCCTTTGAAAACGATTGGCATAAACTTTAGAACGCTAGAACGAACCGTTCTCGAGATATTGCAAATTTTTCAAATAAATTTATCAAAAAATCCCATAAATTAAAACAAAAAATTTGTTGAGAAACATGTTCACTTTTCATATGTGTTGGAGCCCGTAAGTATGTATGAAAGACGCCAAGTGTTCTTGTTTGGCGAGCGCCAAGCAGCGGGTTGCTGGTTTTGAAAAAGCGAAATTGTAGTTTTTGGAATAAAACTTGTGGCGTTAGGTGACACGAGAAATTGGCTCGTTGTTCTCGGTTGTTAATATAAATAGTTTGTAATAAAGGTATGGATAAGTATTACTGAAGTTCTTCTTTTATAGAAATACAGTCCACTACTCATTTAGAAAGGCTCTATTTAGGTATGTTTAATTCATCCTACATTTGTGGTCCGCTCGCGGAGATACCTTTGAAATCGTAATACTTTCCGTACAAAATCGTCAAGCACATTGGTGTTGTTTTTACAGTTTAGATTGATATTCATTTGTAGCTAAGATGTCAGAAATAACAATTTTGAATCGAAAACGCGGAAATATCAAAGGGCAAATCACAAAATTTGCAGCTGCCCTAGTCTCTGATGAAAAGAATGAAGCGGTGATTAGTGCCCGGTTGGAAGCTTTAGAACGCTTGCAAATAAAATTTGAAGCCTTAAAACTGGATTATTACTCAAATGTTCAAGAAGAACATCTTGAAGAAATTGAAGGCCAACTGTCAGAAGTCGATGAGGAACTGCAGAATTTGGAGGTGAGTTTGAAAACTTCCTTACATCAGTTTAAGATAGCTAGTACACTCTCTGTTGTTCCGAACACTAATGTTCCCATTAGTAATGATTTTACTGGAACTATATCCGTAAAATTGCCCGAAATTCCACTGCCAATATTTTCTGGCAAATATGAAGAGTGGAGTTGCTTCAAATCCCAATTTAAGAGCTTAATTGAAGATAATCCAAAATTAACGGACAATCAAAAAATTTATTATTTGCATGCAGCTTTGAAGGGGGAAGCAAAGCATATCGAAACTGTCGATGATACGTACAGTTCTCTGTTTCAAGCACTTGAAAATAGGTACGAAAATAAAAGAGCAATCGTGGATACGCATATCAAAGGCATCATAAATTATGAAAAATTGACACAAGAATCAGCTAGAGATTTGCGCAAATTACTAGACTGTGTTAATAAGAATTTGAGAGCATTGAAGAGCTTAAAATTTGATCGAGATATTCTTTCGGATGCTTTACTTATCAATATACTTCTTCAAAAATTAGATCGCGAAAGTCGGAAACAATTCGAACTAACTTTGAAAACTAATGAGGTTCCTGTTTTTGAAGAACTCATAGATTTTCTTGAGAAAAGATGTCAAGTTTTAGACAGTATCAATCGTAACATTTCGAATAAACCTAAAATGATCAATTATGATCAAGGAAATAAATCCAGAAGTTTGATGGTGAAATCTAGTAG
This sequence comes from Amaurobius ferox, assembly GCA_951213105.1. Taxonomy (NCBI): domain Eukaryota; kingdom Metazoa; phylum Arthropoda; class Arachnida; order Araneae; family Amaurobiidae; genus Amaurobius; species Amaurobius ferox. The sequence continues at coordinate 21,307,900 of OX578154.1, read as the reverse complement.
TAATAATACCCCAGAATGCATTTTGTGTAAATACTCTCATTCATTACATAAATGTGAAATGTTTCTGAAACTTTCCCCTCAAGAAAGATACGAAATAGTTAGAAAAAATAAATTATGTTTGAATTGCTTTGGATACCATAAAGTGGCGGTTTGCCGATCTCAATTTGTGTGCAACACTTGTAAATTTAAACACCATTCGTTATTGCATAAAACAGATGTAAAGTTAATGAAGCCTACTACTCTCCCCACTTCGTTTGAAATGGATCAGAATTCCGATGCTGAGAACTTGAATCAAGTAAACATTGGCGGCGATGAGTCGGCACGAATATTAACGTCTTGTTTTGTAACGGAGAAAAAGAAAATAATTCTAGCAACGGCAGTTATTTATATTAGAGATGGAAGGGGTAATTACGTAAAAGAAAGAGGTATTCTTGACTCTGGGAGCCAAATTAATTGCATAAGCTCTGATTTCGCAAATGCACTTGGTTTACGAAAGGAAAGAATAAATATCCCAGTCACAGGGTTAACAGATTGCTTGATAAATGTAAAAAGAAAAACAAGTACGAGTATTTCGAATTCGAATGGATCATTTTCTGCAACGATTGACCTTTTAATTATCCCTAAAATTACAGAGATGATGCCTGCTACATATTTGGATACGAAAGAGTTAAAAATTCCACCGAATATAACACTAGCTGACTCAAGGTTCTTCGAACCGGGGAAGGTGGATTTATTGATTGGTGCAGAGCTATTTTTTGAAATTTTAAAGAGTAACAAAATTCGTTCCACTCAGTCCGTTACATTCCAAGATACTGTTTTTGGTTACGTAATAAGTGGAGCCGTGGAAGGTAGAGTTGAGAAAAGACAACACTGTGGGTTGGTCTCTCAGATAAATAAGTTAGAAGATATCGTACAAAGGTTTTGGGAAATAGAAACAGTTTCAGATCCTCCTTGTTCAAAAAATAAAGAAGAGTTACATTGCGAAGAACATTTTTTAAAAACTCATAGTAGAGATGTAACAGGGAGATATACAGTGAGTCTTCCTATTAAGGAAAATGCTGAACTTGGCAGTTCTATACAATCCGCTAGGAAAAGATTGAATAGTTTATGGTATCGATTGGATAAAAACCCTGAATTAGCTGTCCTTTACAGTAACTTTATGAACGAATATGAGAGGCTAGGACACATGCGTGAAGTGAGGGAGGTGACTCCAGAAGACTCGATTTATGTTATGCCCCATCACGGAATTTACAAGGCTGATAGTAGTACCACAAAATTGCGCGTCGTTTTCGATGCTTCAGCACCTTCCACTACTGGAAGTTCCCTGAACAACTGCTTGTACAAGGGAGGGGTAGTTCAAGAGGACCTGTTCTCTATACTATTGAGATTTCGGAAGCATAAATTTGCCTTTACGGCAGACGTAAAGAAAATGTATAGGCAGATTTGGATTCATCCCAAACAGCGTCACTTGCAATGCATTCTTTGGAAAAGAGGCTTTACTGAGGAAACGAAATTGTTTGAACTGCTAACTGTGACTTATGGTACTGCGTGTGCACCATTTTTGGCCACTCGAGTCTTGAAACAATTAGCTACAGATGAAAGGGACAATTATCCATTAGCATCTGCAGCTGCTTTAACTGACTTTTACGTCGATGATAGTCTGGAGCTGATAATCTTGGTACAGCTACTGAATTACAACAACAGTTAATTGCAATGTTAAAGTCTGGAGGAATGGATTTGCACAAATGGTGCTCCAATGAGAAACTATTGCTTGAACAAGTTTCTTTCAGTGACCAAGAATATCACTTTGAAGAAGAATCTGATATGGACACTGTGAAAACACTTGGTTTAAGATGGAACCCAAAGAAGGACGATTTTAGTTTTACAGTTTCATCTTATTCAAACGCAACTACTAAGCGCTCTGTCTTATCAGACATTGCTAGATTGTTTGATCCTTTGGGATTTTTAGGTCCAGTCATAGTAAAAGCAAAGATATTTTTACAAACTTTGTGGCATTTAAAGATTGGGTGGGACCAGGAACTTCCACAAAAAGAAAAAAGAAAATGGGAAAGGTTTTTACAGGCCTTACCGAAATTGAGACATGTGAAAATCAACAGATATCTTCTTGCAGATTCGGTTAAGGAAATAGAAATTCATGGATTCTCTGACGCATGTAAAGATGCTTACGGCGAGTCAGTGTATATTCGTTGTGTGACCAACTTAAATGAAGTGAAGATCAACCTTCTGTGCAGTAAGTCACGAGTTGCACCTCTCAAGGTGCTAACCATACCGCGTCTTGAGCTGTGTGCAGCAGAATTACTTTCAAGGCTTGTGTCAAAAATACTGACTTCATTAAAACTAAAAATTGACAGAGTTTACCTTTATACCGATTCTTCAATAGTGTTAGCTTGGATTGATTCATCGCCCCATCTGTTGAAAGTGTTCGTGTCCAATAGAATCTCACGCATTCAGGAGCTTACTCAGAATTTTCAATGGCAACATGTGAGGTCTGCAGAGAACCCAGCGGACTTGGTCTCTCTAGGACTCAACCCTGATCAAATTGGTGAGAATACCTTGTGGTGGTATGGCCCGGAATTTCTTCATCAGGAAAGGCTGGTAATTGTTGATAGACATTATTCCCCATCTGATGAACTGTATAGCCAGGAATTTAAGAAAGTGACTGATGTGACACTGACTTTGAACTTGAACTCTCTGTTTTCAGATTCTATTCTCAATATTTCAAATAAAAATGTTAAATTAATTCGCATTTTAAGTTTCATTTTCAGATTTACCCATAACTTAAAAAATCCATTGGGTAAGCTTTGTGGACCCCTCTCCAGTAACGAACTTAAACATGCAACGTTATTTTTAGTTCGTTGTGTTCAAGAACGGGTATTTACTGATGACATAGTTAACATTCAGAAAGGTAAATCTCCAACTGGAAAGGTAAGAAACTTAAACCCTTATTTGGATCAAAATAATGTTTTGAGAGTAGGAGGTCGTCTCCAAAATTCTCATATAGCTGATACTCAAAAACATCCCATTTTATTGCCTGCCAAGCATAAACTCACTGAAATGATTATTGAGAGTTATCACAAAAAATATCTACATGTTGGACCTCAAAATTTATTATATTGTATTCGTAGGGAATTTTGGCCTTTAAATGGCAGAACCACATGTAGAAGGATTGTGCATAATTGTATTACTTGCTTTAAGGTCAAACCTCTAATAGCAGAACAAATTATGGGTGATTTACCAAAGGAAAGGGTAAAGGTAAATTTTCCATTTAATTGCACAGGGGTGGATTTCTGTGGACCATTTTTTATTAAATATAGGGGTCAACGTAAAGGGATTTATCATAAGATTTATGTTTGTATATTTGTATGTATGGTTACCAAGGCAGTTCATTTGGATATTGTATGTGACTTATCTTCTGAAGCATTTATTGCCACCTTGAAAAGATTTTTTGATTTTCATACTTGTACTTATTCATTCCTTGAAATTGACATTTCAACGCCGGGCGGAATGTTGGAGCCCGTAAGTATGTATGAAAGACGCCAAGTGTTCTTGTTTGGCGAGCGCCAAGCAGCGGGTTGCTGGTTTTGAAAAAGCGAAATTGTAGTTTTTGGAATAAAACTTGTGGCGTTAGGTGACACGAGAAATTGGCTCGTTGTTCTCGGTTGTTAATATAAATAGTTTGTAATAAAGGTATGGATAAGTATTACTGAAGTTCTTCTTTTATAGAAATACAGTCCACTACTCATTTAGAAAGGCTCTATTTAGGTATGTTTAATTCATCCTACAATATGTAATATCATGCGATAAATTTGGTGACACCATTCTCGTGGACGTAGCTCGTTCCATTCATGAGGAATGATATTTTGAGTAATAATTTTGTATTTGAACGCCAATAGTCATTTATCTGCTAAAAAAAATAACTTATTTCTCCGTCCATAACGCTTGGCGAGATTTTGGCGACGAACTTGGCGGATGTCGACAACTTGGCGACTTTTTTAAATGTTGCCAAATTAACGAAAATCTCGCCAAATGGATAAAAATGAAACTAAATCAATAAAAATGACGACTAATTGTCGAAAATTCAATATCTTGGAAAGAATATAAGTATCTACTATAGGAATAACCGATTTTTTTACTGTAAAAGTAGTAAATGCATCGCATTATATAAGGAAATTCATGTGTTGGCCACATCAGATTTTTTACATATAAATTTAAAAGATATAGAAGGAATCTGTTAGATTTATTACTGCCAAATTAAGCCAATATCTTTCATACATGTATTCCTTATTGATTCCGCATACAAAACACTATCTACCAATTTTTTTCAGTCAAGAATTGCGTTGTAAATTTAATATTAAACTTCATGCGAGGAGAGAAGCCAAATTCCTATCACCAAAAGAAGCTCCGATTCGAAAAAAAATTGCAATTGGGCAAAATCACCTACATTCGACGTCCATGCATGAAGAACTAAAATAAACTATTTTAGATCTTCAAAAGAATTCTCACTGCTTCTTCACAAGGAATCTCACTACTTCTTCGCAAGGAATCTTACTACTTCTTCACACGGAATTTTACTACTTCTTCACAAGGAATCTTACTACTGTATACAATGTTCTTAGGAAAGTCTTTAAACATCCCAAAACCATTGTAAGGAATGTACAAACTAGTTTCATCTATTATAAAGTGATCATGCCCGATCGATTAAACGGAATTGCAGCGCCGCTAGTGGAGAAGTCAATAAGCTAGAAAATCCGAATGCGACAACAAAGCGAGACATACGGTAAAAATCAATTACAAAGTTGTACAGCATTCTCTAATGAATAGGAGCCGACACAAGACACGAATGAAGTAGTAGGCAATAAACGCCTGTTGAAAAACACTATCAGGACTTCTAACACGGTGATACCTGTAGTGTCAGTCAAAGTACGTGGTCATATTAATTGTGAAATTTAAATACTCATTCTCTGTGGCGAACCATATCTTATACAGGATTATATACAGTGCATTTATGCTCATTTAAGTATTGTTTCTTTTTTACTTTCCCTGCAATACATGGTAATGTATAAGGAAAGTATTGGAATCATACCGAAAATCACAACTTGAGTTTTCGACGGATCTACACGTTTCGAGACCTCTAGAATACGAAAAAAAATTTAAGCGTAACGTCTGTGTGTGTGTCTGTGTATCTGTGCAATGTATGTATCCATTCTAACTAAAAAAATAATGGACCAAATTGCATAAAATTTGATAGGTAAGTCACTTGGGTGTGACCCTGGTGCTGATTAGTTTTTGGTACGATTCGTGAGTTTGGTACGATTCGTAGTTTTTGGTGCGATTTTGTGTCTGTCTGTCTAGGCAGATTTTGCATCCACTCTAAGTAAAAAACTAATTGACCGAATTTTATAAAATTGGTGGGTAAGTCCCTTGTGGGCGAATCTGGTGCTGATAAGTTTTGGGTACGAATCGTGATAACGTGACCCGCCTATTTTTGAAAATAGTCCGCAAAAGCTTATCCCCACTCTAGCTGAGATACTAACGGACCGAATTTCACAAAATTCGGTAGATAAGTTTCTTGTGGGTCACCCTGGTGCTGATTAGATTTTGGTACGATTCGGAAAAAAATAACCTGCTTTCTCTTTAAAAATGCTTGCAAAAATCGTTAAAATCTAACATAAAAACTACGCATGCTCAAATATATCCATTAAATGCTTGCTTTATACGTCAATTTTAACAAGGGAAAGAATAAAGCCAATCCCGTTAGAGTAGGTTTAGCCATTCTCGATATATTTCGAGACATTAGAGTGGATACATGAATTTTTTGTGGACCATTTCGCGAATAAGGCAGCTTCTTTTTCAAAGGCAGGATTTTTTTGCTTTTATGTTAAAGTAGATACATACATTGCACAGACAGACATACAGACGTCAGGCTAAAAATAGTTTTTTGTGATCTAACGGTCCCAAAACGTGTAGATCTGTTGAAAACTCGAGTTAAGATTTTGGCATGATTCCAATACTTTCACTATACATTACCATGTATTACAAAGTAAAAAAATCTGATGTGGGCAGCACATGACTTTCCCTGAAGACTTATACCACGTTCTCTTTATTTTAATTAAATTTAATTCACTTGTAATTCAAATTTCGTTCTCATTTGATAACTGGACTTATTTTCAAAGGTGGCGTAGAGAAAATACAAAGAAACTAAAATATTTCGAGAACGGCTAGTCTTAGTGTAATGCGGTTGATCTTATTATTTTCTTCTTTAAAAATTACTTTTAAAAATTACGTTTTTTATTTTAGATTTTGGCGATTTTTGTGAGCCATTTTGCAAAAAAAGGCAGATTATTTTTTTTCCCAAAACCTACCAAAATCTAATCAGCACCAGGGTGAACCACAAGTGACTTGTCTACCGAGTTTTGTGAAATTCGGTCCATTAGTTTTTCAGCTAGAGTGGATAAAAGCTTTTGTGAGCCATTTCGCAAAAAAAGGCGGGTTCATTTATCCCGAATCGTACCCAAAACTAATCAGCACCAGATTCTCCCACAAGTGACTTACCTATCAAATTTTGTGAAATTCGGTCCATTAGTTTTTTAGTTAGAGTGGATACAAAATCTGCACAGACACACAGACACAGAGACAGATAGGCAGACACACAGACAGATAGACAGACACACAGACACACACTCAGACGTCACACTAAAAATAGTTTTTTCATATTCTAGATGTCTCGAAACGTGTAGATTTGTCGAAAACTCGAGTTGCGATTTTCGGCATGATTCCAATACTTTCCCTATACATTACCATGTATTGCAGGGAAAGTAAAAAATATGATATGGATAACACATGACTTCTCTTATATAATGCAATGAATTTACTAGTTTTAGAGTCAAAAAATAATGTATAAGATCCACGGCGCTGTGTTTTTATCGTTGAATTGTGCATTTGGCGATTTTCCGGATGACAACATATGAAACTATTACAAAATACTCAATTACATTATACTTTGCGCAACTCTAAATAAGCAGTCATCAATATTGATAGCATCCTCAATAAGCGATATAGTCTATATCTTAAAATACCTCAATAATTACGTCATCAATTAGGCGTCATTTTCATTAATTTAACGTCATTTTTGCAATTGTGTCGATATTTTTGGCAATCTTTACGAACTATCGTCAAGTTGGAAATACTTTGTTAAATTAATCGGTAAGTTTGCCAAATGCATCACCAGACAAACGGAGTGAAATGAGAGTATTTCTTATATACTAGAATATATGCCAGTCATATGACGGAAATCAGAATTTGGGAGACGTTACTTCTCATTTGGGGTCATTTTCATAAATTTGCCGACATTTTTGTCATTTTTGCGACATTTAAGATAGTCGCGAAGATGGCGACATCACGCGAAATTTCTCTCCAAATTTTACGGACGGACGGAGAAATGTGTTCATCTTATAGTCTAAGCGTATAGTCTTTCCAAAATATTGAACTTTCATCATATAGTCGTCATTTTCATTGATTTAGCGTCATTTTTATCAATTTGGCGATATTTTCTTTAATTTAGCAACATTTTAAAAAGTTGTCAAGTTGGCGACGTTTCGCCAAAATCTCGTTAAGCGTTATGGACGGAGATCTAAGTTATTCTTGTAGCAGATAAATGACTGTTCGCGTCCAAATACAAAAGTATTACCTGAAATATATTTTTTCATGAATGGAACTAGCTAGATCCACGAGAATGATGTCTCACAATTTATCACATGATATTACTTATGAAAATTGAACATATTTCAACAATAGGTAAATTTTTTTTTATTTTATATGATTTTTTGATATTTTTTTTGAAAAAGGTGCAATATCTCGAGAACGGTTCATGATCGCGTTCTAAAATGTGCCTCAATCGTTTTCTAATGAAAAATTACATAAGAAATGACTATTTGCGTAACTTTATTAAATGTTTTAATTCTTTGATAATTTTTTCAAAATTTCACTCGCAAATTTAGGAGGTTCTGAACATTCGTTTGCGTATAAAAACAATATGCTTCCAGTATTCGTGGATTGTAATTTTTGTACCAAATTTTGTTCGAATCGGTCCATTTGTTCGTCAGTTATCGTCTCCGCAGTCTCCCTGACACACACACAGACACAAACACACATACTTTCACACACGCGCAGACATCTCACAAACGTCTTGTTCGTGTTCGGGGATGCTTGAAACGTGCTCTCCGGTCGAAAACTCGAATGGGAAATTTCGTCCCCGTCACAATACTTTTATACATTATATGTATATAAGGAAAGTAATTAAAAAATCTGATGTGGGCAACACATGACTGTCTTTATATAATGTAATGAATTTACTACTTTTACAAAAAAAAGATAAAAAGAGATAAAAAAGAATAGGTTTTTCTTATAGTAGATACTAATATTCTATCCAAGATATTGAATTTTCGACAATTAGTCGTCATTTTCATTGATTTAGCGTCATTTTTATCCGATTGGCGAGATTTTCGTTAATTTGGCAACATTTCAAAAAGTCGCCAAGTTGGCTATATTTCGCCAAATTCGTCGCCAAAATCTCACCAAGCGTTATGGACGAATAAATAAGTTATTCTTACAGCAATAAATGACTATTGGTGTTCAAATACAAAACTATTACTTAAATTATCTTTTTCTATGAATGGAACGAGCTAGCTCCACGAGAATGATGTCACCCAATTTATCGCATGGTATTACATATGAAAAGTGAACATGTTTCTCAATAGGAAATATTTTTATTTTTTATTTTATATGAATTTTTGATAATTTTTTTTTAATTTACAATATCTCGAGAACGGTTCACGTTAGCGTTCTAAAATTTATGTCAATCGTTTTCTAATGAAAAATTACATCAGAAATGTCTATTTGCGTAACTTTATTAGCGGTTTTTATTTTCTGACGATTTTTTCAAAATTTCATTCGAAAATTTAGGGGGATTCTGAACATTCGATTGCGTATAATAACAATAGGCTTCCAGTGTTTACGGATTGTGATTTTTGTACCAAATTTTATTCAAATCGGTCCATTCGTTCGTCAGTTATCGTCTCCACAGACTCACTGACACACACACGCAGACATCACTTCAAAAATGTTCGCTTCGTGATCAGGGATGCTTGAAACGTGCTCTCCCGTCGAAAACTCGAATTCGAATTTTCGACCCCGTCACAATACTTTCCTTATACATTATGTATATAAGGAAAGTAAAAACAATAGAAAGGAAGAATTTATGTCACATAAGTTATATGCTATACATTTAGTGTTATTATATTAATAAATATTTTTAACAAAGATAAAAATAGTACGATCTCTTAAACATATCTTCATATTTCATCCATTTTAAAGGCTATTTAAATGCAATGCGATACAATGTTTGCGTTGGTGTCTAACAACTCTATCTGTATGTTAGTTCTGGCGCCACTGTATTGATTTAAGGATTAGACACTTCAATTCAGAATTCTGAAAACTGTGCGGGAATTGAGCTTAATCGTAACAATACAATTGGATGCTACTATCTTTCATGATGTCAGATATTTCTAAAAGTGCATAGCCAAACACATAGAAAAAAGTCTGGTGTAGGCAGTACTTAACTTTACATATATTTAAATATTTTTATAGTAAATCCATCAATTACGCGTCGATTTTATTAACTTGATTCAATTTTGCAATTTTGAATAGAATTTCGTCAATGTGGGGGAAAAACTCCAAGTTGGCAATATTAAGGAAAACATTTCGTATATAATAAACTAGCCGCCTTCGGCGACCAGCCTGTTCTCTAGCCTTGATAATTCTGACCGTGGCAAACTCGCTGGCGCGACCTACCACAAAGGTGTAAGGTAACTGTTTGGACGGCCAGGCAGTGTCACCCAATTTAGACCGGAATCCAGTGGGGGAGACATGACCGTACCCTCCTTCCCCTACCACCAACCTCTCGGAAGGACTTACGGACCCACATGTTTAACTTGATCGTACTCCACATGAACACGGCGGCAGTTTTAGCAGTGGCGAGAATCGAACCCGGACCTACCGAGTGCAATTCCCGGGCGCTAACCACTGAGCTACTGCGCCCTCCGCGATAATCTCAAGAACTTTCTTTTTATTCACCCAATTTAGACCAGGACCCAGTGGGGGAGGCATCCACAGGGACCGTACCCTCCTTCCCCTACTACCAACCTCTCGGAAGGACTTACGGATTTACATGTTTAACGTGATCGTATTCCGCATGAACACGGCGGCAGTTTTGGCAGTGGCGGGAATCGAACCCGGGCCTACCGAGTGCAATTCTCGCACGCTAACCACTGGGCTTCCGCGCCCTCCGCGACAATATCTATAACTTTATTTTTATTCACCCAATTTAGACCGGAACCCAGTAGGGGAGGCAACCACAGGGACCGAACCTTCCTCCCCCTACCACCAACCTCTCGGAAGGACTTACGGACCCACATGTTTAACCTGATTGTACTCCGCGTGAACACGACGTCAGTTTTGGCAGTGGCGGGAATCGAACCGGGGCTTACCGAGTGCAATTCCCGTGCGCTAGCCACTGAATAACCGCGCCCAACTGCTGTTTTGTGAAATTACTTTCGTTAACATTCTGTGAATAATATCATTTATTCTGTGAATTTATTTAATTGTTTTTGTAGTATTTAATTGTTTTTCTGTGTACTGTTTTTATAATGACCATAAAAAATTTTAATTTGACAATATGTTAAGCTCTTAATTCCAGCATTTAAAATATAACGTAATATCATTTAAAATATCCTCATTCCATCGTTCCATCACTTAAAATATCCTTATGAGTAAATCATTTAAAATATCCTCATAAAATATCCATAAAAAAAAAATAATCTAAAATATTCATAAATTAAAATATCCATTTAAAATTACCATATGCTAAGCTCTTAATTCCATCATTTAAAATATCATGTAATTTTCTAACCCGTCTCCATGGAAACACGTCACGTCCCCGGCGGGAGAAGAATCAGATCTTCTCCGAGAATTATTCGAGAAATTTAAAATCATCACGTCTTTAAATCCTGCTGCCATTTTTAATTATTTCTTAACCAGACTGAGCTTGTAAGAAAGCCTGATGTTTGAACTTTCTAAAAATGTAAATTATTAGTCGAAAATCTCGCTACTTTTTCGGATGCGAGGATTTAAAAACGAAAGTTGGTTTTTTTGAGCCGAAAGTGACTTTTGGTTTAAAATCTTTCAAAAATATTAAAATTTGTCCCCGATATTTTAAATTGATATATTTTTACTCACTATTGTCTGCTATTTCCGATCGTGTGATATGTTGTTCTCTACGACGTCTGGATGGTGGAGAAAAAAGGCAAAAAAGGAAAAAAAACGGTCGAAATCGCAGAAAACATAAAATACCAAAAAAATAATTAAAATTTTAAAAATCGGTTTTGACTTGTCTCCTTCCCCCCTCCCCCTCCCCCCCAGGTCTTCGATTGCCAAATTTCGTAGCTCTTTGACGCGCGATCGCCGAACCTATAGTGTATAAGACACGCACACAGACACACAGACATTGTCTTTTATTATATAGAAGGTATGTCCATCATATGATGGAATTAAAAATTTGCCAAAAATTCCATTCGATTTGGCGTCATTTTTTTTTTCAATTTGAGGACATTTTTATCAATTTGATAAAATGTTTATCAATTTGGCAACAATTTCGTTCAATTTGCCAACACTGAAAAAAAACGCCAAATTGACGTTATGCCGCCAAAATTCATCGACAAAATTTCGCCAATCGTTACAGACAGAAAAATAGCTTATTCTTATAGTAGAGTCTTATATTATTTCCAAAATATTGAATTTTTATCATTTAGCTGTCGTTATCATTTTCACCAACTTGATGACATTTTCATCAATTTAGCAATTTCTTCTTCAATTTGGCAACATTTAAAAACTCGCCAAGTTGGCGATATTCCACCAAATTCATCGCCAAAATTTCACCAAGCATCGTGGATAGAGAAATATGCTATTTTTATAGTAAATTAACGCCCTTCGCTCATGAATGAAATGAGCTAGATCTACGAGAATGATGATAATAAATTTATCGCATAATATAACATATGAAAAGTGATAAATTGATTATTTGATAAATTTATTAGAAAAATTTGCAATATTTCTGTTTATGCTATATTCTGTTTATGCTATATTCTGCAATTTAACTGTTTATGCTATAGTTCTACAGTTTATGTCAATCGTTTTCTAATGAAAATTTACATAGTAAATGATTAATTATGTCACTTCGTTGAATGTTTTAGCTTTTTGATGAATTTTTAAAAATTTAATTAAAAAATTAGGGGGTTCTGCACATTCGATTGCGTGTAAAAACAATAGGCTTCCGGTATTTACTGATCGTGATATATGTACCAACTTTTATTCGAATCGCTGTTTTCGTTCGTGAGATACAGCCTCCACAGACTCACTGACACACACACACACAGACATCACCTCAACAAACGTCTGATTCGAGTTCAGGGATGCTTGAAACGCGCTCTCCCGTTGAAAACTCGAATTCGAATTTTCGACTCCGTTGCAGTACTTCTACGTATATAAATCTACGTATATAAAGTAAGTAAATATAATTGATACTATTAAATCCCATGATCATTGTACCATAAATAAATCCTTTTATGCATGATTGTATGAAATTTTGTCCTATGCAGCCATGTTACAAAAATATAAAATTTCGAATAAAATGCAAAAAATTTGCGTTCGAATTTTAAAAAATTCTATCTAGTTCTGGATTTTTTTTGTTAAAAAAACCGGATATGAAGTTTTTGAAAATACATTAATATTTGTGGCTGCTATCGAGTACACAAAAAATCGACTACAGACAGACGGACGGATGGACATCCCTCCAAAAATAGTCAAAACGTGTTCAGGAGGTCTTGAAACATATATTGGCATCAAAATCTCGAAATCGAAAAAGTTCATGAAAGCAATATTTTTTCAGTTCTATGTATGGGAAAATAAAAATTACGATAAATTGTAAAGAGCTAATATAAACCGATATTTTCGCCCGTACAATTTCCTTAATTCAAAATATATCTATCATACTCTTTCAATATAACCCAAAACGATACAAGACATCACATGCATCACATCAATAATATTCTATTCACCCGTCAAAATACTTTTATTAATATGTATTCCGTGTATGCAATGAAAATAATAACTATTTTTATAAGTTAAAACAAATTCAAACAACACAGAGATGAATATCCCGACCCTTTAAATAAGCCATTCACATTGAAGGCTATTAAAATGCATTGCGATGTTTGGGTTGCTGTATATCAACTCTTTCGGTATGTTAGATCTGGCGCCAGCGTATTGATTTAACGATTACTCGCCTCAATTCAGAGATCTGAAAATTTTTGCAGAAAATACATAAGCTTATTATAAAACAATTGGGCACTGCTACTTTTTGTGTTGACTGGCATTGAAATGTGTATTTCTAGGAACACATAGTCATACGCACAGGACATACGAAGCGGGTCTCTGAATAGACAGTTATGAACAAGTTAAAGCAGAAAACTATTTTTACTTTCCTTGTATGCAATAACAAGGAAAGTATTGTGACGGGGTCGAAAATTCCAGTTTTCACGAGAGAGCACGTTGCAAGCATCTTTGATCACGAATCGAACATTTTTGAAGTGATGTCTGTGTGTGTGTGTGTGTGTGTGTGTGTGTGTGTGTGTGTGTGTGTGTATGTGTGTGTGTGTGTGTGTGTGTGTAAGTATGTGTGTGTGTGAAAGTATGTGTGTGTGTGAAAGTATGTGTGTGTGTGAAAGTATGTGTGTGTGTGTAACAGTGAGTCTGTGGAGACGATAACTGACGAACGAATGGACCGATTCGAAAGAAATTTGGTACAAAATTTACAATCCATGAATACTGGAAGCCTACTGTTTTTATATGTAATCGAATTTTCAGCACCCCCCCCCCCCTAAATGTTCGAGTGAAATTTTGAAAAAATTATCAAAAAATCAAAGCCTTTAAGAAAATTACGCATATAGATATTTCTTATGTCATTTTTCATTAGAAAGCGATGAACATAAATTTTAGAACGCTAGCATGAACCGTTCACGAGATATTGCACATTTTTCAAAAAAGTTATTACAAAATTATATGAAATAAAAAAAACATTTCCTATTGAGAAACACGTTCACTTTCATATGTAATATCGTGCCTTAAATTGGGTGACCTCATTCTCGTGGATCCCAGTTCATTCTATTCATGAAAAAAGATACTTTGAGAAATACATTTGTATTTAAACGCCAATAGTCATTTATTTGCTGTAAGAATAAATTATTTCTCCGTCCATAACGTTTGGAGAAATTTTGGTGACGAATTTGGCGGAATGTCGCCAACTTGTGACTTTTTTAAATGTTACCAAATCAAAGAGAATCTCGACAAATGGATAAAAATGAGGCTAAATCTATGAAAATAACGCGACTATTTGACGAAAATTCAATATCTTATCTCCTAAAAATATCAGTATCTACTATAAGAATAACCCATTTTGTTTTTACTGTAAAAGTAGTAAATACATTGCATTATATAAGGAAAGTCAGGTGCTGTCCACATGAGACTTTTTTTAGTGTACTCGCTTTTATTATTTGTTTGTAATTTAAATGTGTGTATTAAAATGTTTTTTCATTGATGTTTGCGTTATCGGCCAAATATTTCATCCAATTTAATAGTCAAAAAATCTGATGTGGGCAGCACATGACTTTCCTTATGCAATGCAAATAGTTTACTCCTTTTACAATCAAAATAAAATCTGATGTGGGCAGGCAGCACATGACTTTCCTTATATAATGTAATGAATTTACTACTTTTAGAGTAAAAAAATAGGTTTTTCTTATAGTATATACTATTATTCTTTCCAAGATATTGAATTTTCAATAATTAGTCAGCATTTTCATTGACTTAGCGTCATTTTTATCCATTTGGCGAGATTTTCGTTAATTTGGCAACATTTCAAAAAGTCGCCAAGTTGGCGACATTCCGCCAAATTCGTCGCCAAAATCTCGCCAAGCGTTATGCACTAAGAAATAAGTTATACTTACAGCAGATAAATGACTATTGGCGTTCAAATACAAATGTATTACTCAAAGTATCTTTTTTCATGAATGGGACGAGCTAGATCCACGAGAATGACGTCATCCAATTTATTGCATGGTATTACAGAAAAGTGAACATGTTTCTCAATAGGAAATATTTTATTTTTATTTTATATGATTTTTGATAATTTTTTTGAAAAATGTACAATATCTCGAGAACGGTTCATGTTAGCGTTCTAAAATTCATGCCAATCGTTTTGTAATGAAAAAGTACATAAGAAATGTCTATTTGCGTAACTTTATTAGTGGTTTTGATTTCTTGACGATTTTTTCAAAATTTCATTCGAAAATTTAGGGTGGTTCTGAACACTCGATTGCATATAAAAACAAAAGGCTTCCAGTGTTTAAGGATTGTGAATTTTGTACCAAATTTGGTTCGAATCGGTCCATTCGTTCGTCAGTTATCGTCTCCACAGGCTCCCTGACACACACACACACATACTTTCACACACACACACACACAGACATCACTTCAAAAATGTTTGATTCGTGATCAGGGATGCTTGAAACGTGCTCTCCCGTCGAAAACTCGAATTCGAATTTTCGACCCCGTCACAATACTTTCCTTATACATTATGTATATAAGGAAAGTAATAATGTGTAGGATACACGGTACTATGTTTTTAACTTTGAATTTTGGCGATTTTCCGGATGTCAACATCTAAAACCGCTATTTCAAAGATCCCAGTTAACATATATTTCCAGCAACACAAAATAAACAATTATCAATATTGATAGCTTCCTCAATAAGCGATAGTCCATATATTAAAATATTTTAATAATAAATTCATCAATTAGGTGTCATTTTCATGAATTTAACGTCATTTTCGCAATTTTGACGATATTTTCGTCAATCTGTGGTGAAATATCGCCACGTTGGCGATACTTTGCTAGATTATTCGCCAAGTTCGTCAAATGCATCACCAAATGTTACTCACAAACGGAGAGAAGAACATTTCTTATATAGTAGAAGGTGTACCCCCTCATATAACGGAAAACGCAATTTACGAAACATTACTTCCCATTTGGTGACATTTTTATCAATTTGGCGACATTTTTGTCACTTTGGCAACATTTAAATGAGTCGACAATTTGGCGACGTACAATTAAATTTCTTGAGTTACGGACGGACTGAAAAATGGGTTATTCTTATAGTCTACTCCTACTCCTGTCTTTTCTCCAAGATAATGAACTTTCATCAGTTAGTCGTCGTTCTATTGATTTAGCGTCGGTTTTATCAATTTGGAGAATTTTTAACAAATGGGTGAAATTCTAATCAATTTGGCAACATTTAAAATGTCAGCATGTTGGAGAAATTCCGACAAATTCGCCACCAAAATTTTGCCAAACGTTACGGGCGGAAAAATATTAACCTATTTTATAGTGCATACTTATATTCTTTCTAACATATTGAATTTTCGTCAATTAGTCGTCATTTTCATCGATTTAGGGCCATTTAAAACAATTTGGCTACATTTTCGTTAATTTGGAAACATTTTAAATAGTCGACAGGTTGGCGACATTCATCCAAATTCTCGCCAAGCGTTATGGACTGAGAAATAAGTTAATCGTATAGCAGATAAATGACTATTGGCGTCCGAATACAAAAGTATTACACAAAGTATATTTTTTCATGAACGAGATAGATCCACGAGAATGATGTCACCAAATTTATCGCATGATATTACATATAAAAAGTTAACATATTTCACTATAATTAATAATTTTTATGTGATATTTTGATAAATTTATTTGAAAAATGTGCAATATCTTGAGAATGGTTTATGCTAGTGTTCTAAAATTTATATCAATCGTTTTTCAATGAAAAATTACATAAGAAATGACTACTTGCATAACTTTAGGGAATGTTTAGATTTTTTTATGGTTTTTCAAAATTTCACTCAAAAATTTAGAGGGGTTCTGAACATTCGATTGTGATCAAAACAATAGACTTCCAGTATTCATGGATCGTAATTTTTATACCAAATTTCGTTCAAATCGCTTCATTCGTTTGTGAGATATCGTCTCCGCACGCGCGTGCACAAACATATGCAAGCAAACAAACATCACATCAAAAACGTTTGATTCATGTTCAGGGATACTTAAAACGTGCTCTCCCGTTGGAAACTCGAATTCGAATTTTCGACCCCGTCACAATACTTTCCTTATTACATTATGCTATATAAGAAAAATAAAAACTATTCGAATGTTATAAAAAACATTTTTTTAAGTGTGCAATCTTAATATCAAACACCTATAAAGATGACGCAACATGATATTTGTGTTAAATGAATTATTTGTTTGGAATAAAAAATGAAAAAAATAACGTTAAAATTTGTTTCCCAAAATTGTTTAAAATTTATTGATGTAATTTTTTATACCTGTATCAATTTATTATTTATTTTAACTTCTCACAAAAATAATTTTTTATTTCCTCCATACTTACCCATCTATATAAATAAAATTGAAAATCCATCTATCTTTATCAACATCACTGATATATGGATGTACCAAATTTCATTAAATTTTGATGAATAGAATTGATAGAAAGCCCCTTAAAATTTAAAAGTTCTTCTGTAAATTAATTTCAAAATGTCGTTACCGTCCAATTTTTTTTCTGAGATGATAAACCTTAATGAATGAAAAATTGTCATGTAAGACGATTGTCATGTAAGGGATATTTTTCAAAACAAAGACGATAAGAACGAAAGACAATCACCTTTGTTTCAGCATAAGAACTGCATTATTTTTATTTTCCTTATATACATATAATGTATAAAGAAAGTATTGTGACGGGGTCAAACATTCGAATTCGAGTTTTCGACGGAAGAGCACGTTTCAAGCATCCCTGAACAAGAATCGAACATTTTTGAGGTGTGTGTGTGTCAGTGAGTCTGTGGAGGCGATATCTCACGAACGAATGGAGCTATTTGAATGAAATTTGATACTAAAATTACAATCAGCGAATACTGGAAGTCCATTGTTTTTAAACACAATCGAATGTTGAAATGATTATAATTGAGATGATATCTCTCTGTGTGTGTGTGTGTGTGTATGTGTGTGTGTGTGTCAGTGAGTCTGTGGAAACGATTACTGACGAACGAATGGACCGATTCAAATGAACAGAACCCGATTCAGAAACTCCCTAAATTTTCAAGTAAAATTTTGAAAAAATCGTCAAAAAATTAAGACCTTTAATAAAGTTACGCAAATACACATTTCTTATGTAATTTTTCCTTAGAAAACGAGTAACATAAACTTTAGAACGCTAGCATGAACCGTTCTCGAGATATTGCGCATTTTTCAAATAAATTTATCAAAATATCCCATAAATTAAAAAAATATTAACTGTTGAGAAATACGTTCACTTTTCATATGTAATATCATGCGATACATTTGGTGACTAAATCATTCTCATTGATTTAGTTTGTTCCATACATAAGAAAAGATACTTTGTGTAATCTTTTGTATTTGAACGCCAAGAATCATTTTTCTGCTATAAGAATAACTTATTTATCCGTCCATAACGCTTGGTGATTTTGGCGAAGAATTTGGCGGAATGTCGCCAACTTGGCGCCTTTTTTAAATGTTGCAAAATTAATGAAAATCTCACCAAATGGATAAAAATGATGCTAAATCAATGAAAATGACGACTAATTGACGGAAATTCAATATCTGTAAAGAATATAAGTATCTACTATAAGAATAACATATTTTTTTACTGTAAATATAGTAAATTCATTGCATTATATAGGGAAAGTCATGTGCTGCCCACATCATATTTTTTCCCTTTGTTTCATGCTCAAAGTTTGTTGACCATATTGATACAGAAATTGCAGTAGCAATATTTGCATGCATACATTATATTATGAAATAAAAAATTTTGTAATATCAAAATGTATTCCAGATTCACAAACTTATAAAAACTATACAATTGCCGAAAACAAACTCGGCTCGTACGTTGTAGTACTGAATAAAATGCTGAACACTTAACATAGCAAAACATATTCCAAATTGCAATATTCTTAAAAAATTGCAATATTCTTAAAAATTGCAATATTCTTATGCAAAAATTGCAATATTCTTAAAAAATTCGTATAAATTTCATACTTTAATTTAAGAGTCGATACATTTTCAAACACTTCTCTGCAATTCATTTCAGAATGTCTTTGGCTTCCAAATTCTTCCTGAGGTGATAAACCTAAATGAATAGAACATTTTTTAAAAAAAGGCACATGGAGTTATTCTTCAAAACAAAAAAAATTCAGAAGGGAAGACACTCACCTGTATTTCAGCTTGAGAATTGCATCATTTTTTCTCTTAGCTTCATGCACACAGTTTATAGATCATATTGATATACATATTACAGCAGATATATTTTATGCATACAATATAATGAATTAAATAAAACATTTTATGACAACAAAATGTATTCCAATTTCACAAGCTTATAAAAACAATACAGCTATCAAGAACAAACTCGATTGAAACGTCCTGGTATTTAAAAAATGTAGAACACTTGAAATACTTAAACTTATTCCGAATTTAAAATAAAATTACAATTTTCTAAAAAAATAACCTATAAATTACATTTATTAATTTAAGAGAAGAGATGTCTTCAAGCACTTTTCTTCAATTAATTTCAGAATGTCATCGGCGTAAATTCTCTTTCTGAGGAAATAGACCTAAATGAAAGAATATTTTACATATCAGCACATATGTGAATATTTTTCTAAACAAAGATAATAAGTAGTAAAGACACTCACCATTGTTTCAGCATAAAAAATCCATTATTTTTTCTTAGTTAAATGCACAAAGTTCATTGACAATATATATACAAATTGCAGTAGACATATGTGTATGCATACGATATATATTATTAAATAAAATTTTTATAACAACAAAATATATTCCAAATTAACAAGCTTATAGAAACAATATAACTGTCAAGAACAAACTCGGATGAAACGCTCTAGTATTCAACAAAATGTAGAACACTTAAAATAATTAAACATATTCAGAATTTAAAAAAAATTACAATTTTCTAAAAAATAACGTATAAATTACATTTATTAATTTAAGAGATGAGATATTTTAAAACACTTTTCTTCAATTAATTTCAAAATGTTGTTGGCATCCATTTTCTTCCTGAATTAATAAACCTAAGTGAATGAATGTTTCACATATAAGATACATGTGAATATTTTTCAAAACAAAGTTAATAAAAAGGAAAAACACTCACCAATGTTTCAGCATACAAAATCCACTCTTTTTTAGTTTAATGCACAAAGTTCATTGACATTATATATATATATGTATATATATATATATATATATATATATATATATATACAAATTACAGTAGACATATTTGTATGTATCCAATATAAATTATTAAATAAAAAATTTTATAACAGCAAAATGTATTCCAATTTCACAAGCTTATAAAAACAATCTTACTGTCAAGAACAAATTCGGTTGAAACGTCTTAATATTTAACACAATGTAGAATACTTGAAATACTTAAACTTAATCCGAATTTTAAACAAAATACAATTTCTAAAAAACAACGTAGGCATTACATTTATTAATTTAAGAGATGAGGTGTTTTCAAGCACTTTTCTTCAATTAATTTCTGAATGTCGTTGGCCATCCATTTTCTTCCTGAAGTAATAAACCTATATGAATGAATATTTTACATATAAGACACATGTGAATACTTTTCAAAACAAAGATAATAAGAAGTAAAGGCACTGACCATTGTTTCAGCATAAAATGTCCATTCTTTTTTCTTAGTTTAATGAACAAAGTTCATTGACAATATACATATATATATATATATATATATATATATATATATATACAAATTACTCTAGACATATTTGTATGCATATGATATAAATTATTAAATAAATTTTTTATACCAGCAAAATGTATTTCAATTTAACAAGCTTATAAAAACAATATAACTGTCAAGAACAAACTCGGATTTAACGTCCTAGTATTCAATAAAATGTAGAACACTTAAAATAGTTAAACATTTTCCGAATTTTAAAAAAATTACAATTTTCTAAAAAATAACGTATAAATTACATTTATTAATTTAAGTGATGAGGAATTTTCAAATACTTCATTTAATTTCGGAATGTCGTTGGCATCCATTTTCTTCCTGAATTAATAAACCTAAGTGAATGAATATTTTACATATAAGACACGTGTGAATATTTCTCAAACCAAGTATAATAAGATGTAAAGACACTCACCATTGTTTCAGCATAAAATATCCATTATTTTTTCTTACTTTAATGAACAAAGTTCATTGACAATACACACACACACACACACACATATATATATATATATATATATATATATATATATACAAATTACAGTAGACATATTTGTATGCATATGATATAAATTATTAAATAAAATTTTTATAACAGCAAAATGTATTCCAATTTAACAAGCTTATAAAAACAATTTAAATGTCAAGAACAAACTCGGATGAAGCGCCCTAGTATTCAATCAAATGTAGAACACTTAAAATAGTTAAACATATTCCGAATTTTAAAAAAATTACAATTTTCTAAAAAATAACGTATAAATTACATTTATTAATTTAAGTGATGAGAAATTTTCAAATACTTATCTTCATTTAATTTCAGAATATCGTTGGCATCCATTTTCTTCCTGAATTAATAAACCTAAGTGAATCAATATTTTACATATAAGACACATGTGAATATTTTTCAAACCAATTATAATAAGAAGTAAAGACACTCACCATTGTTTCAGCATAAAATATCCATTCTTTTTTCTTACTTTAATGGACAAAGTTCATTGACAATAGGTATATACAAATTGCAATAGACATATTTGTATGCATACAATATAAATGATGAAATAAACATTTTTATAACAGCAGGATGTATTCCCAATTCACAAACTTACAAAAACTATACAATTGTCTAACGCAAAAATGCAAAAACAAAAATACATTTTAATACTATTTTTATATATATTTAATTTACACATGTGTAAAAACAATTATAGAGTTTCTACATAATTAACATGGAAGATATTTTCGTGTCACGTAATCTGTAAATGATTTCAGAACTTCCTTGGCATACATTTTTTTTCTAATCAGCCTAAACAAACAAAATTTTTTTTAAATAAAACACGAAGATATATTTTAGGAAGCAAAATAAATAAAGAAGGAATATCATTTTCATTTCATCAGCAATCAAATAGAATAAATATAAAAACTTGAAAATAGCAAATAGTTTTTCACATTTTATTATAAAACTATAAAGTAATGCGTAAATTAAATTTTTAATGCACAAATTATATTTCTAAAAGTGATGCTCAAATTAAATACATTAAAATATATAGATTAAATATAAATATAAAACTCAAATGTTTACTTTCTTGGGAGATTTAATTTGTTACACGAGAGATTTTAAAGCAATTATCTATAATTAATGTTAGAACTTCATTCATGGCAACTTTTTTCCTGTGGTGCTTAATCTAAACACATGAAAATATTTTAAATAAGTTATAATGAAACAAATTTGAATGCGAAAAATAAAGAAAGAAATCAACTCACGTTTCTGACATACGAGCATCATTGTTTCTTTTGTAGATTCAGACATAAAGCTTATTGGCAATATTTATATACAAATTACAAAATATGTAATTGTATTCATACATTATAAGCAGTGGAATTCAAAAATTTTGTAACAGCAAAATGTATTGCAGATTCACAGTTATATAAACTATACAATTATCAAAACCGAAAATGCACTACCTTACTACATTTAATTTACATACAATTTCTTATTTATTCTTTTAAAGTTTGTATATATATAAATTGTGAGACAATTTCATGACATCTTATATGTAAGTATATTAAAGAATTTCTCTAGAATCCAATAATTTCTTAGACTGCTTAAACTGAAAACGAAAATATTTTAAATAAGACACGAAGATATATTTTAGGAAGCAAAAAAAATATTTATATATATATAAATAAAATTGAAATTATGTCTGTCTGTCGGCCTCGTCATCACGGGAGAATGGCTGAACCGAATTTGAAGAAATTTTGTGGGTAGCCTGGAAATAGTTTCACTTAAAATTTAGTCCATGTTTGGAGTTTCTACGATTAGTGGTTCTCGAGATATTAGTAAAAAACGAAATTTTCGTTTGTCTCATCATCACGGGGGAACGGCTAAACCGAATTTGATGAAAATTTTGTGGATAGCTTTGAAATAGTTCCCCATAAATTTAACCCAAGTTTCGAGTTTCTAAGACCAAGGGTTGTCGAGATATTAATGGAAAACGAAACATTTCCTAAGAGTTCTACTCTCTAACTCCGTGGTTTATCCAAACGAAAAGCTTGAAAATCGTTTGAAAGTGAATGAAATCTTTATCTCTGAGTTTAATTGGAGATTTTTTGCGCTAATTAGTCACTTTCTGAAAACGCGACTTATTTGAAACATGATTTAAATGGGAAATCTATCTCCGCGGTTTATTTTTCACAAGATTTTACTAAACAATGAAAAGTTTAAAGAAATCAAAATGGTTATTTAATTTCGCAGTTTATGAGGAAGATTCTATCTTATATCATGTTCTTCAGAAACGCAACTAAATTTATTCTGTCTGTTTATTTTAATTATTATTTTTTCGATTTGAATAATAAATAAATGAATATAAAAATATATGTTAGAAAAGAACGATTTGATTTTTCTTATAGCATTTTTGACTGGATAATATCTATTACGGTCTTCAGGTTTAAACGTTATTATTATTGATATTTTCGGGGATTATTGATTCAGGAATTATTGATATTTTGAAGTTATTATGCAATTATTTTATTATGACAAAAAATGTTTAAACTCATATATTGTACGTTGTACGATTACTCTTCTACAAATATGCACGGGTATATCCTCTAATCTACGAGAACGCAAGTAGTACAGGTATATTGGCATATGTTTTGACATATATTGGCATATATTGGATTTAATTACGACCTTCTGGTATAAAGAGTACGAGGATTATTGATATTTTCAATTTATTACGTCTTCTCTTTTATTTTGGCAAAGATTTTTGAGACTCATATTGTAATACGGGTAATCTTCTACTAACAAACTGGCATATTTTCTAATCTGCGACAATATAAGTAGTACGGGGTTGCATATATTGATTCAATTCTTTTTTTGTTAATTTGCTTACAAAAGAGGCCAGGATGTTTTATTCTGCTGATCTGCCCGTGAAGATAATTTTGCATAGTGATAACATATATTCTTAAACTTCTCTTTAGGAGCAATAAATTTAATATTTTAACAAAATTTGCACAAGATTGCGAATTATTTCTGAAGTTTCTTTATATTATATACTCCATACGAAGAACGGGTATGCTGCTAGTCTACATATAAAAAAAAGTATTATTTTGTTTGGACATTTAATTTAATATATGTGGTGAGGTGAAATTTACTCATAAATACAAAAATAGAACACATAACCACACTAAATAGTACTCACCAATACTTTCACTCAGCTCAACCGCGTTTCGTATAGTGGGGTCCGATTGGACCTAAGTACATTGCATTCCCTAATTAAAGAATCACTTCTTTTTTGTGGCCACTTAACAATTTATTAATAGAACACATGAAATCTCAATGAACACTAATGACAAATATACATAATGCAATTACTTCCCAATTACCCAAGCTTGACCTCGGGGTGTACGGTTAATTTCACATTAATTTGTATTTTTTTTTAATTTTCCAAAACTTGCATTTAATTGTTTTTAAAGAAAACAAAATTCATTGGGCAAATATCCCATGAAGCTTAAAGTTACCCTTAAACACTGGAGATCACATTAAAAATACTGTTACACATTACTTATAAAACATTTAAAATCAAATATAATTCACTATACCTTCATTACATAAGAAATGACACTCAAATGGGTACTGGTAGCAATCCCTCTGCGCATTGGAAATGGGTGGCAATATTATTTGAATGCCTAGTTCAGTATTGGACGTTTCATAAATGTCACTGTCAGTCTGAGCAGCTCGGTTGAGGTTAAACAGGCGACGAAAGTTCAGACAAGGATTATTCCGGAGATGGGCACACTATCCACTTCAATTCTCCTCCTCTTAACGTTGGCTTATGCCCAGCGGTTCCTCAGAACTTGCGTACAGGCGTTACCGTTCATGAAGCGTAAAGTTGCCTTTAACACTGTAGATCACATCAAAATATGTTTAGACATTACATATAAAACATTTTAAAATCAATATATAATTTTCATACCTTCATTACATAAGAATGACTCTCAATGAGTGCTGATAGCTATCCGTCTGCACATTGGAATGGGTGGCACGATTAATTGAAGGTTAGTTCATTATTTGGACGGTTCATGAAAAACTCTGCCAGTCTGAGCAGCTCGGTTGAGGACCATCAGGTGACGAAAGTTTAGCCAAGTATTATTTCGGAGATGGGCACACTGTCCACTTTCCTTCTCCTCCTCTTAACGTCGGCTTACGCCCAACGGATCGTGAGAACTGCGTACAGGCTTTACCAAAAATTTAAGATCAGATACGTTTCCGTAGAGATTGTCTGCTGCTTAAGAGCCAGGGATAGGTGTCCCTGCAAGACTCCATCCACGTACCTTCGTAGTGAAAGATTAGGTTAAAATAGTCGAAACCGTTTTCAATAGCTGTTACTAAGCACTGCCACAGCTGCAGTAAGAAGAAAGCTGTTTCAGAAAAATATGCGCTGCCCTAGAGTATGTTACCCCTGGTTAGGTAAAATGCGCCGGTTCAGTGAAACTTGCAGGTACTGCCACACGACAAGTGCCGTCAAGTGCCGCCTACTTCGTTGCACGGATGCGTTCCTCACCCAAGTGCTCAAAGGAACCCAGGAGACCTTTCTCCATGGAAATCAGACTGCGTCCCAGAACTTTTTAAATTTTTCTAAAACTTCCAGAATTTTAAAAACAAGGGGAACGACAAAAATAAAGGGAGGAAGCCCCCAATTCCCATTCGCTGTTTCCCAAGCGCAATAAAAAAGGCGGTCTAAAAATGCTTCACCACCATTGGTTTTCTCCCGGCCGTCCAAATAGTTGCTCAAGTCCCCAGGATGAGTCGGACGGTCTGGGTCTTCTACACCATTGGTTTTCGAAGAGAAGCTCATTTTTTATGCGTTCCATAAAAATTCGAGAACCAGAGGGCTCTCTACAAACCGGGTGGTCCAAGGGGCGGACCCCGACACGAGCCACAACTGACAGGGCTATAAATTTTCAGAGATTTGTAGCTCAACTTTTCATTTTGCTGCAATTAATTCTCTGACTATTTGCAATCCATGCCAAATGCGCATACAAACCAAAGGCGCCAAAAATCCCAATTTCGTCTGTGCAGAGGCATAGCTATATACATAATACAAAACCATTATATACATTTCAAGTACATTACAATTGCCCTTTTTCCTCTCAGGATTACGTATTAAAAAAATATAGAAATGCAGCATAACAATATACAAGATGTTTTCATGTAACTATCTGTAGTTTCTTTCAGATCTTCTTTGACTTGCATTTTTTTTCCTAGGATGTTTAACCTAAACACATGAAAATATTTAAAAAAGCAACATTGGTGCATTTTAGGAAGCAAAGAAATTGAGAATGAAATCCACTGACTTGTTTTCAGTATACGAACTCCAAACAATCGTCAAAAACAAAAATCTGATGTTGGTAGCACATGGCTTTCGCTACAGACTCAAATTCATTCTGAGTTTATTTGCACAGATGCTGAATTTGCACTTTTAATGAAATATTTGTTTTTATTTGGTAACTGGGCATTTTTTCAAAGGCGACGTAACAATGGGAAAAAACTAAAATATCTCCAGAACGGTTAGTCCTAGAGTAATGGGGTTGGACTTATTCTTTTTTTTTTCGTCCAGGATTAAGTATATAACAAGCATTTAATCAATAAATTTGAGCTTGCGTAGTCTTTTATTTTAGATTTTGGTGATTTTTTCGGGCCATTTCGTAAAATACGGCGGATTTTTCTTTTACTAATCATACCAAAATCTAATCAGCGCTAGAATATCTCACAAGTGACTTATCTAGCAAAATTTATGAAATTTGGTTAATTAGTTATTCAGCTAGAGTGATGCAAAATCTGACTGACTGATATACACATAGATAGATTTTACAAAGATTTATTTTAGATTTTGGTGGTTTTTGCAAGCCATTTCGCAAAAAGAAGCCGAATTATTTTATTCCCAATTGTAGATAAATATTATCAGTAATAGGGTAAACCACATGTCACTTATTTACCAAATTTTGCGAAAGTTAGTCAATTAGTTTTTTAGTTAGAGTGGACACATTCGTTGCACAGACAGACAGACACTCACAGCACACACAAAGCTAAAAATAGTTTTTCGTTTTCTAGAAGTCCTGAAACGTGTTGATCAGTCGAAAACTCGTGTTGCAATTTTCGACGTGGTTCCATTACTTTTCGTGTGCATTAGTATGTATTGCTTGGAAAGTAAAAATGCATAGTTATATGCATTTAAATTGCATATTATTTTTTATAGAGATTGTACATAACTAAGATGAAAGATACTTTCATATCACTAATTCTGTAAATAATTTCAAAACGTCCTTCACATCCAAGGTTTTTTTTAAGGTGGAGGATCTGCCTATGCTAAAAACATGAAAATATTTTAAATAAGACACAAGACACCGAAATATATTTTAGAAAGCAAAAAAATAAATAAATAAAATTAATGTAGGAAACAATAATCATATATAATAAATATAGAAACTTTAAAATAGCAAACCGTATTCTAAATCTCGTAATCAATAACAATTTTTACAATATTGCATAATTTAAACACATTTAAATACACAGATTAAATCTGCGTATAATAAACTGAAACTCTTATTATGTTTGGCCATTTTATTTATTATATGTTTTCAACTAGTTATCTGTAATTTATTAATGAATCTCCTTGATGTTCAATTTCTTCCTGGGTTGTTTAACCTACACACATGAAAATATATTAAATAAGAAGCATTAAAATGTTTTAGAAAGCAAAAAAATGAGAAGGAATACCACTCATATATTTTCAACATACAAAATCCATTCTTTCTTTTGTTTAATGTACAAATTTAATTGAAAATATTGGTACACATTATGTTATACAGAATTGTATCCATACATTATCTATAACAATAAAGGAATATATTCGTCTATGTCGTTTGTAGCAAAATTCTAAACGATGTACGGCCATGAAATTTGGTATGCAGGTACTAGAGGTGAAGGTGCACGGGAGCAATATTTTTTTAAAATTCACTTTAGTTTTTTAGTAATTTTATTTTTTTTAGTTATTGTAGTTTTGCACAAATGCTTTCCTTAGAAATCAAAAATATTATTTCAGAGTTTTATCTTGTTTATCGGAGTTTTTATCATGTTTATTTCAGACATTTTGTCTTTACTGAATGTTATTTCGTTGGCAAAATAGTGGCTTTGTTTTAATACTGCAGTGGTAAAATGTAAAATTTGGCAATAATATTTCAAAGAAATTTTAAGAAGTCTGCAATATTACCATAATAACTGGATATGTCATAGGAATTTAACATAGGAAAACATATAAAATTTGCTTATAAAGATATGCTTCATGTTTTAGAAAGTATAGCAAAATTGACGCATATGCGGCAGCAAAGACATCTGATCAAAGATGCTTGGAACGTGTACCCGAATTATAAGAACGGAGCCGAAGCTAGCTTTTGCTCAGTGATTATAATGTCGGTCTTGTAAGCAAGAGGTCCCGAGTTCGGTCCTGGCGACGCCCAATTGCCACAATGATGACTGAGCATTTGAAACACGTAACCTTCCTCTTCAACGATCTCACCTCTCAACACGAGATGACAGCACCACACGGAGTCAGAGGCCTTGCCACTCCCTTCTTGGTTGATAACGACTGACGTCACGCGCCCGAGGCAACACGCATCCCGGCCTTCAACCCCTCAACTGCACTTCGGGGGGACACGCAAGGGTTTTCTCAGCGACCCCCTCCTCGCCGAAATTAGACCGGGGCCTTCTCATCAGGTGAGGGAGTGTGCGGCAGCAAAGACATCTGATCAAAGATGCTTGGAACGTGTACCCAAATTATAAGAACGGAACCGAAGCTAGCTTTTGCTCAGTCGGTCTTGTAAGTAAAGGGTCCCTGGTTCAGGGCCCGGCGACTCCCTTCCGCCACACATATATTCAGGGATTATTGTAAAAATATTCTCGCTAAAATACAAAATATCTTGATTTAACTTTTGGCTTAAAATATGTTTAGTTGAAATAAAGAAATCAGAAACAAGAAAATCTTCTGATAATAACATGAAAAATTGTCATCTTATTTTATAGCACAACATCGTATCAAAATTTAAAACTTACCAATGCAATATGCTTTGCATTTTTTCTTCAAAAATATAAAAATCTATTCACTTATTGATGAGGAACATATAAGTTTCTAACTCTAAATATTGGTTGGCTATTGCATATAGAAAATTTAACATATTTTGTCTAAATTTAAAAGATATATAAGAAAGGTTTGTGGCTCACAATTTAAAGACCATTGGCGATTGGGAAGATCGTAAACCGCACACACTTACTAAGAAGAATAAATCTTGAGATCGAAGGTTCTCCTAAGAACTGCTTCAAACTCTAAATCGTTCCTGAAAATGGCAATTCCTACCTAAATTTTCTTTATTTAAAACAAGCAATTCATTGTTGTCAATAGTTGATTAAAATTTTTACATTCTCCAACAATACAATAATATCGTTGGAAATTACATTTTCATTGTTTCGAATGGCATAACATTTTGATGGAAAATTAGAATATTGTTGGATCTATTTTTAAGATATGCATATGATATAATACGATTTGATTCTGAAAATAAATTTCTCTAAAAATATATTATTACACAAATACTTATATAGCTCATAAAATGTATGCTTACATCTAGTACAGATTTAGTCTTGAATGCAATTTTTTGCACATAATCAACTTGTGTTTCAAACTGCATAAATACATTATATATCCATTAAAAACCGCCGTTTATTAACGTATAATAGTCCATACATGCTTACAGTTTTGCCAAAATACCCAATAAGAACAATATGCCATATTAATCAATTATGTTCACCAATTTTTGGCTAATATTTAATTTATGTTGATTTATCTAGATACTCAATGTTCATTTTATGCATACAAAGACTTCAATAAACCAGAATGTACAGTTTAATTAAATTTTAAACCACGAACAGTCATATTTACTCAAGTTCCCAACTGCCCTACCATTGCTCAAGGCCTGCACGCAAAAGCGCCACCTATGGATCTGTAGATCATAACGCTAACCGTTCGGTCACAGAAGTCCATGCAAATATTGGATAGATGTTAACAAAACTTTTAGGAACACATTTAAATATGTCTTAACAAAATTTAAAAATCGATTTGATTTGTCTTTTTGTCTCATCATCAAGTGAAAATGGATTTACCCAATTTCATGAAATTCGGCGAATAGCCTTGTTAGGGTTCCTCTTAAAATTTAGGTGTCTGTATGTTCTTCTGTCTATCTGTCTTCATGTCCTTCTGTGACTGTTTCCTCAGTTTGAATGTAATCTTATCGTTATAGGAACCTAAAAACAAAAGGGACCCAATCGTTATTTGAGTATCCTAACTAGCCTGAACTAATTTTTTTAGGAACCTCTATTGTGTTGTGGAGAGGGTTTTTCCCCTGTTTGTGCTTCTGGCTTACTTACGTAATAAGTGCATAATTTCGACTTCAAAATTCATCTTTTATGTTAATTTCAATTATAATTTGGAGGCGCAGACGATGTCTTCCACTTTAGTATCAGCTGAATATTTTATTGCTGTTTTTATGTTTTTGCTTCTCTCGGAACCTAGACAGCAGACAGGCGTATAGTACGGCACTGTCTGGCGATTGTTCCAGAAGGTTTTGGAAGCTAACGGTAGGCGTGAGACGTGATGAAAGGCCTCGGTGAATTTTGTATGGCGTTAGTTGAATTCTGCTAGTCAGGGAGGCGAACGGCCAGAGTGTATACCAAGCCAGGCCCCTCCGCTCACATTACACGCGGATATTGGCTGGCTTTCGAAGCGGTCGCTAAATCTATCACGTGACTCGCGGAGAGACTTTTCTTCTCAAGGTTATTTCGGAGCAAGACACGTGATATTTCTCCTCTTCTATAACGTGGAGGAGGGTGCAGGTGCAAAAGAATACTT
>OX578154.1:21133904-21273904 GCA_951213105.1 Amaurobius ferox | reverse complement strand
TGTGCTAAAATGTATAGAAATACTTAATAGTTCTTTCGAAATTGAAGTGTACACATCACTTTCCATTGCATAAAGGCTCTTTCATATTTTTATCATTTTTTGTATTAAAAATTTCAATTTTGCCAAACTTAGATGTAAAAATAATTGTAAAATATATTACTAATTTGAATGAACGATTACACGTACGTAAGTTGCTGGAAATGTAATTGACGAGAGAATTTTTAAATGCAAAGTGCAATTAATTTTGAGATATTTGTTTACCATATTTAAATTAGGCAAGATTTTTATTTATTTTCCAATAACATTTAAAATTCTTCTTTTTAATAATAAAATATTTAAAATGAAAATAATTTAAAAGTATAAAAGTATTAAAATTTTACCCGATTTTAATTTTATAAGAAAATTTTCTTGAAACTATCACCTCGCAAAACCCCAAGGGTTCCGCTGAACACATCTTCAAAAACACAGCATTATCCTATGCGTGTCGGAAAAGCAACATTGCTCTCACAAACTGAAACATGTCAAGCAAATTTCCTTAAAATGTTACAAATTTTGCATTTTTAAAATGCCAAATATTTCCTCCTTTCAAATAATCTTCAAATTTCGTTACGGATTCTTGTACTATATAAGAATTGAATAATATATACGGATTCTACACATATATTTACTACGAAATCTCTCATAGAATCGTTTTATTCAAATAATAAATTATATGTATGTGTGTCGAACATTTCTTTAACTAATTTCAAACAATCCGTATGCAGTACACAAAGTTCTTAAATACATGTATTTTAATAGTATTACTTGAAAACCACATTAGTCGGATTGTTATTTGATTTATAAATAATCAAATCAGTATTCGAAATGCTACTGTATACTTTGATAAGACAAATGTATCTAACGCCATTCTTTTGCCGCCATCGCGAAAGGTTTAAACAATTCGTCTTTCCCCTCCAATTGCAGGTGTAGCCTGAATAAACCAGAATTGGCGATAAAACGACGTTTGGCGTGTGGCATGATAGATTACTTCTGAATGTTCTGAATCGGCATACCGTCTTATCGCGTCCGGGAGAGATTTTCCCAATAACTAAATCGAGATGGGCCCCTAAGAATTTTTGGGGTTCTGGAGACTAATTTCAGCAGATATTTAAATGTTTTAACAAATTATGCTTCAAAGTTCTAGCTTGTGCCTGAATCTTTTTATTATCATGGAAATGAGTACCCTTTGGTGGATCCAGACGTTAGACCAAAATATCTCCTCTCCTTGGGGAAGTCCTGTGGTTCAAATAGAATAGTTCTACACATCGGTATAGTCAGTAGGAATGTTTATTAAAGCCATAAACTCCTGTAAGTACGTTCTTGTCTATTAATGTTGCATGGGATTTCTCTTCAAGGTCACTTAACTATATTTGCCGAGTAGTTGTAATGCCATACAGAAATATTAGCTCTCATAATTGTCTTACATGTAATTGTTACTTTCCTTATATACATAATAATAAGGAAAGTATTGTGACGGGGTCGAAAATTCGGATTCGTGTTTTCGACGGGAGAGCACGCTTCATGCATCCCTGATCACGAAGCAAACATTTTTGAGGTGATGTCTGTGTGTGTGTGTGAGTGTAGTATGTGTGTGTATGTGAAAGTATGTGTGTGTGTGTCAGTGAGTCTGTGGAGGTGATATCTCACGAACGAATAGAGCGATTCAAATGAAATTTGGTACAATAAATCACAATCCATGAATACTGGAAACCAATTGCTTTGAAACGTAATCGAATGTTCAGAATCCCCTTAAATTGTCGAGTGAAATTTTGAAACAATCATCAAAAAATCAAAACCTTTAATAAAATTACGCAAATAGACATTTCTAATGTAATGTTTTCCTTAGTAAACGATTGACATAAACTTTAGAACGCATGAACCGTTCTCGAGATATTGCATATTTTTTAAATAAATTTATCAAAAATCCCATAAATTAAAAATATATATTAACTATTGAGAAATATTTTCGCTATTCATATGTAATATCATTCCATAAATTGGGTGAAATCATTCGCGTGGATCCAGCTCATTCCATTCATGAGAAAAGATACTTTGAGTAATACTTTTGTATTTGAAAGCCAATAGTTATTTATCTGCTATGAGAATAACTTATTTCTCCGTCCATAACGCTTAGCGAGATTTTGGCGCCGAATTTGACCGAATGTCGCCAACATGTCGACTTTTTAAATGTCGCCAAAGTAACGAAAATCTCGCCAAATGGATAAATATTACACTAAATCAATGAAAATAACGATTAATTGACGAAAATTCAATTTCTCGGAAAGAATATAAATAGCTACTATAAGAAAAACCTATCTTTAACACTTTACAACAAAGTTGAAAAGTGTTTATGGCTTTGTTCATTCTGTCTGTCTGTCTGTCTGTCCGTTAGCACGATAACTGCCGTAAAAATGACTTAATCAAAATGAAATTTTAGTATGTTGTTCAGACGGTCTGTAGGGCCTATGGGAATATAAATGAATAATATCACCTAATTAGTTTTGGATTGAACCCGGGTTGAAAAAATGAAATACATTGATCCCTATGGGACATAATTTTTCAAACATTTTTTAAGCGAATTTAAAATCCACAAATTGCTTCGAAAATTTTAGATAATATTCAAATTGTTCCATAAAATATATAAAAAAAATCAGCAAAATATATTCAGTAGTTTTTTAAATAAAAATTTAAATAATAATAATACCTCTTATATGAAGCGATCACGTGACCCACTTCAAAATGATATATGGCATCCATCTTTTCTCAAAATCGTGATTTTTAAAGTTCTTTTTAATTCATATTGAGTGTTGTATCCGTTCTGAAACCACTTTATTTTTGCCTAAATTCTGTGCATCAGCATGCTAAAACAACGCAATTATAAAATATTTGAGTTTAAATGCTCATCCAAATTTGATTATTTCTACAACGAAGCCTATTTTTGACCTATGTAAAATGTAAACAGCAAAATATGTAGAATGAGTTGTATTAGAATTGCTGTATTTCTTTAACACAAAATCATTTAGTCCATGGAGTCTGCATATTTGATATGAATGAAATATTTATTGATTTTACAAAGAGCAGGACGATTTTTTTCGATGAAGTTTTACGCATAGAGTTTAATCACTTGTAGCTCCATGGTTTTAATTTTTAAATAAAATAAATTATTATAGTATTGTGATGAATGACATGAATGGGAAATTATTTATGAATGAAATGCTGCTTTTATAGAGAGAGCCAGGCGTGTTATTTTTTCTATCACGTCATTTGAATGAATTTCAGTTGTTTTCGACGAAGTTGTCAAATATAATAAATTATCGTAGTATTATGATAATTCTAAAATTATTACAGCGGAGTGTATCACATTTTAGAGATGTTTAAGCCAGGCAATTTATATTTCAATGCCGTCATTTGAATGAAGATCATTTTTTTCGATGAAGGTTTAAGTTTTCAAATATAATAAATTAATGTAGTATTGTGATAAGTTTTAAAATATTACCGAAGAATGCATTGCATTTCAGACATGTTTAAATAAAATTGTATTGAAGTTGGAAAGTGTTTCATAATCAATGCTTTAAGCATGATTGATCTCTCTTGTTTATTGCAAAACTAGTAAATTTTTTGCATTATATAAGGAAAGTCATGTGTTGCCCACATCAGATATTTTATTTTGGAACAGCATATTTTCCCTCTGCAAATATCAGCGAGATGTATTGATAATGTTAGGTTTTCCATATAAGTTGGTCACCCTTTAATAATTGTGTGAAAAAAATAAATAAACTATATGGCGGGAAAAATTTCATGAGTAGTTTCTCTACCTCCACGACATTAATGATTAACTATTTTGTTCTTCAATTTAACTATTGCTGTTTTGTTCGAGTCCATGATTTGGGTAAATCCCCAAGAACAGAGCGTGAACCTGGAATTACCACTATACTTAATCACGTGCTATATTATGATGCTATATTATACTATACGTGCTATATTATACGCCCACGACATGACACTATATAACAAATGTTATTCAAAATCCGATAACGTAACCCGACAGTTATTTGTGCCTCTTTTTTAACACTTTACAATATAATTGTTAACACTTTACAATATAATTGAAAAGTGTTTATGACTTTGTTCACTCTGTCTGTCTGTCTGTCTGTCTGTCCGTTAGCACGATAACAGCCGTATAAATGACTTTATCAAAATGAAATTTTAGTATGTTGTTCAGACAGTCTGTGGGACCTATGGGAATATAAATGAATAATATCACCCAATTAGTTTTGGATTGAACCCGGATTGAAAAAATGAAATACATTGAACCCTATGGGACCTAATTTTTCAAACATTTTTTAAACGTATGTAAAATTCAAAAATTCCTTCGAAAGTTTTATGAAATATTCAAATTATCCCATAAAATATATCAGAAAAATTTCAGCAAAATATATTCAGGTTTTTAAACAAAAATTAAAATAATAATTATACCCTTTATATGGAGAGATCACGTGACTATTGTATGAAGATATCACGTGACCATTATATAAAGATATCACGTGACCCACTTCAAAATAAAATACGGCGTCCATCTTGTATCAAAATCGTGATTTTTAAAGTTCTTTATAATTAATATTTAGTGTTTTATCCGTCCTAAAACCACTTTATTTTTGCTTAAATTCTGTGCATCAATGTTCTGAATCAAAGCAATTACAATATATTTGAATTTAAATGATCATCCAACTTTGATTATTTCTACAACGAAGTCTACTTTTCACTTATGGAAAAGGTAAACACCAAAATACATAGAATGAATTGTATAATAATTGCTGCATTTCTTTAACGCAAAATTATTTAACCCATAGATTCTGCAATATAGCTGATATGAAAGAAACAATCATTGATTTTACAGAGAAGCAAACGATTTTTTGATGAATTTTGAGCATAACATTAAATTACTTGTATCTCCATGGTTTTAAGTTTTAAATAAAATTAATTATTATAATATTGTGATGAATGAAATGACTGAAAAAATGTTTATGAATGAAATGCTGCTTTTATTTAAAGAGCCAGCCGCTTTATAATTCGATGACTTCCTTTGAAAACGTTCATTTGTTTTCGATGAAGTTTTCAATTATAATAAATCATTGTAGTATTGTGATAGTTTTAAAAATATTACCGAGGAATATATCGCATTTTAGAGATGTTTAAACCAGGTAATTCATATTTCAATGTCGTCATTTGAATGAAGTTCATATTTTTTCGGTGAAGTTTTAAGTTTTCAAATATAGTGTATTAATGTATTATTGTGATAATTTTAAAAATATTACCGAGGAATGTATCGCATTTTAGAGATGTTTAAATAAAATTGCATTGACGTTGGAAAGTGCTTCATAATCAATGCTTTATGCATGATTGATCTTTCTTGTTTTTAATTATGGAAGCTTTATATATGAACAAAATAAAGATAAACCTTTTAAACTACGGGCAATATTAAATGATATTTTTACTTTCCCTGCAGTAAATGGTAACGTATAGGGAAAGTAATGGAATTATGTCGAAAATTGCAATTCAAGTTTCTACGGATCTAAACGTTTTGGGACTTCTACAACATGAAAGAACTATTTCTAGCGTGACATCTGTGCGCGTGTCTGTTTATCTGGACAATGTATGTACCCACTTTAACTTAAAAACTAAT
Organism: Amaurobius ferox; assembly: GCA_951213105.1. Lineage (NCBI taxonomy): Eukaryota > Metazoa > Arthropoda > Arachnida > Araneae > Amaurobiidae > Amaurobius > Amaurobius ferox. Next base: position 21,268,182 of record OX578154.1, on the reverse strand, counting down.
GGGCCCAATTTCATAAGGTGATGATTAGGTTTTGGTACGGTTCGGAAAAAAAGAAAACTACCTTTTTACGAAATGGCTTGCAAATATTGCATTTATACACGCTAGCTAAAAACCTAATTGACCAAATTTCATAAAAGTTGACAGATAAGCAACTAGTTGGTTATCCTAGTGCTGATGAGATTCTGGTACGATTTGGCGAAAAATAACTTGCCTCTTTTGCAAAATATCTAGCAAAAATCGTCAAAATCCAAAATAAAAGACTGCGCATGCTCAAATGCATAAATTATATACTTGTTTTATACGTAATTTGTGAAGATAAAAAGAATAAGATCAACCCCATTACTCTAGGACTGACAAATCGTTCTTGAAATGGCAGTTTATCGCATTTTTGCTACGTTTTGCTACTGAAACGTTTTGCTACACTGAAAATACGTTCAGTTACCACATGAAAACGAAAACTGAATTAAATATGTAACTTCAGCGTGATTTCAAGTAATTATACGTGTTGTATAGTGCAATTAAACTCAATGGATCGTTAATGAAAAATGAATCTGAGTCTGTAGAGAAAACCGTGTGCTGATCCCGTCAGATGTTTTCTTTTCATTTGAGTTCTTTTATCGTCTGCCATATATTTCTACTATTATATGCTTGCGTTTTTACAGCAACAGAAAAATTTTAATTGCCTGTTTTTTACTGAGTGGCAATATTAAGTTATTCGTTTTTACCAACAGATTCTTTTAGTATATTATCTGCGTAAAATAGTGAGTTTTTTATTGCTTTGGAATTATTTTATTATTTATAGTTTCATATTTTATTGCAAAAAGGATATATTTTACTTAATCATCATTTTAGAAGTCATATTTTGACAGAGTTGCTAATATTTCATACTTGAATGAATAAAATGGGGTTATTTCGTTTAGAATATTCTATACATCGTTGCTTATAATTAGATCGATGAGTTGTCTGTAAGTTACGCTTCTTTTAGAATATTAGCTGCGTAAATTAGTGAGTTTTTTATAACTTTAGAATTATTTTATTATTTATAGTTTTACATTTTATTGTAAAGGTGATATATTTTGCTTAATCATCATTTTTGAACTCATATTTTGACAGAGTTGCAAATATTTCTTACTTGAATGAATAAAATGGTGATATTTCCTTCAGAATATTCTATACACAGCTGCTTATATTTAAATCAATAAGATATTTGTAATTTATGCTTCTTTTAGAATATCTTCTGCGTAAAATAGTGAGTTTTTTTTATAGCTTTAGATTTATTTTATTATTTATAGTTTTATATTTTATTGTAAAGGTGATATATTTTGGATAATCATCATTTTAGAACTCATGTTTTAACAGAGTTGCAAATATATCATACTTGAATAAATGAAATGGTGATATTTCGTTTAGAATATTCTATACATCGTTGCTTATAATTAGATCGATAAGTTGTTTGCAAGTTATGCTTCTTTTAGAATATCCTCAGCGTAAAATAGTGAGTATTTTATAGCTTTAGAATTATTTTACTATTTATAGTTTTATACTTTATTGTAAAGGTGATATATTTTGCTTAATCATCATTTTTGAACTCATATTTTGACAGAGTTGCAAATATTTCATATTTGAATAAATGAAATGGTGATATTTCGTTCAGAATATTCTATACATCGTTGCTTATAGATAATAAGTTATTTGTAAGTTATGCATCTGCCTGTCTTTTTATTATATCTTCAAGGAACAAGTCACTTTTTACTTTCCCTGCAATACATGGTAATGTATAAGGAAAGCATTGGAATCATTCCGAAAATCGCAACTCGAGTTTTCGACGGATCTACACGTTTAGAGACCTCTGGAATACGAAAAAACTATTTTTTGCGTGACGTCTGTGTGTGTGTCTGTGTGTCTGTCTGTCTGTGTGTCTGTCTGTCTGTGTGTCTGTCTGTGTGTCTGTGTGCCTGTCTGTCTGGGCAGATTTTGTATCCACTCAAATTAAAAAACTAATGAACCGAATTTCACAAAATTTGGTAGGTAAGTCACTTGTGGGAGAGTCTGGTACTGATTAGTTTTGGGTATAATTCGGGATAAAAGAACCCGCCTTTTTTTGCGAAATGGCCGGCAAAGGATTGCATCCACTCTAACTGAAAAACTAATTGACCGAATTTCACAAAATTCAGTAGATGAGTCACTTGTGGGTCATCCTGGTGCTGATTAGATTTTGGTACGATTCGGAAAAAATAACCCGCATTTTTTTGCAAAATGGCCCGCAAAAATCATCAAAATATAAACTCAAGAACTTCGTATGCTCAAATATATCCATTAAATGCTTGTTTATTACGTAATTTTTAACGAAGAAAAGAATAGGACCAACCCCATTACACTAGGACTAGCCGTTCTCGAGATATTTTAGTTTTTCGTATTTTCTCTACGCCACCTTTGAAAATAAGTCCGGTTACCGAATGAGAAAGAAAATTGAATTAAAAGTGAAATAAATTTAATTAAAATAAAGAGAATGTGGATATAAGTCTGGAGGGAAAGTCATGTGCTGCCCACATCAGATTTTTACTTTCCTTGCAATACATTGTAATGTATAGGGAAAGTATTGGAATCATACCGAAAATCACAACTAGAGTTTTCGACGGATCTACACGTTTCGAGACCTCTAGAAAACGAAAAAACTATTTTTAGCGTGACGTCTGTATGTGTGTGTCTATTCAATGTATGTATCCACTCTACATAAAAACCTAATGGACCGAATTTCATAAAATTTGGTATGTAAGTCGCTTGGGTGAAACCCTGGTGCTGATTAGTTTTTGGTAGGATTCGTAAAAACAGAACCTGCCTTTTTTGCGAAATGGCCAGTAAAAATTCCATGTATCCACTCTAGCTAAAATACTAATTGCTCAAATTTCACAAAATTTAGTAGATAAGTAACTTGTAGGATGCTTTGGTGCTGATTAGATTTTGGTACAATTCGGAAAAGAACAACCTGCCTTTTTTTACGAAATGGCCCCTCAAAAATTCCATGTATCCACGCTAGCTAAAATACTATTCGACCACATTTCACAAAAATTAGTAGTTAAGTTACTTGTGGGACACTCTGGTTCTGATTAGATTTTGGTACGATTCAGAAAAGAACAACCTGCCTTTTTTTGCGAAATTGCCCGCAAAAATCGCAAAAATAATAAATACTACGTATGTTGAAATGCATCAATTAAATTCTTGTTTTATACACAATTTTTGACGAGGAAATAATATAACACACTCCATTATACTTCAGGACTAACCATTCTCAAGATATTTAAGATTTCTTGCAGTTTTGTTACGCCGCTATCGGAAAAATGTCCAATTACCAAATTAAAAAAATTGAATTAAGAATGCAAATTTAGTGTTTTTTGGTGCAATTAAACTCAATCTAATAAATTATTAAAGAAATAAATAAAATGTAAATTTGAGTCTGCAGGGAAAGTCGTGTGTTTCCCACATCAGATTTTTTGTTTTTGTTAGACCTATAATGAAATTCTGAAGACAAGAACTCCAAATATTAAAAGTTCACCTCAAATTGTGAATAAATTTTCTTTATTTAATTATATATTCCGTACAAAGAACTGGTATAGAGCTAGTTTAATATATTTTGAAGATGAAGATTTCTATATTTTGACCGAATGATAATATTTAAACCACATTTAGGTCGATTAAAATGCAATGCCGTTTTCCTGAGTCTGTCTACAGCACTTTATGCATGTTAGTCCAGGCGCCAGTGTATTGATTTAAGTATTAGTCGCCTTAATTTCGAGTTGGAAAGAAATGCGTGCGCAATTGTGTGCCACTATCATTCGTGATGTCAGGCAATATTGGATTGTGCTTTTAGAAACAAGTGGTCAAGAGATTAAAAAAAGTCGCCGAATTTAAATATACGTGAATGCGAAAGCAGATCATTTTCAGAAAATATTTTATTTTGCCTCTGTTTCTAAGAATGCAATCCAGTTTAGAACAAAAATTTTTAGAAACTTATTACTTTCCATGCATACATATCACATATGTGAATACTTAGAGGAAGAATCGTGACGGAGCCAAATATTCAAATTCAAATTATCAACAGTAAAGCACGATTTATAAATATCCTAGGACATAAATCAAACGTTTCTGAGATAATATGTGTGTGTGTGCGTGTGTGTGTGTGTGTGTGTGTTATATGTTAGTGTGAGTGTATATACGTATAGTGGTGTGGTTGTGTATATGTATTATTACGACGTATCCTCTGAAATCGTGGGTGTACACTTAGGATATAAGAATGAGTCCCAATTTCAGAATAACTAACACATTTATTCACAAGCACGTCGTAAACAGAAACTATATTCAGTAAAACCCTTAAATGCTCCACTAATTCGCAAAATAAGCGATACAATTCTCAAAACATTGACGTAAGTCAGAGTTCAATATGGCTCGTATCTCGTCAACTGCTCTCCAATTGAATAATAACTTATTTCATGGACTATCTATATAAATTTCTGGAAATTTCTCATATCTCATAGAATATTGGTTATTTCGAAGTATTTCTCGAAATTTAAAAAAAATCTCCAAATATCGCCAATTTAGCGATAAATCGTCAATTGCGGCAACCCTCACACACATTTCAGTATCTGACAACTCTACATCAACTTCATAAGAAAGGTTGCCTGTGCGGTTGTCTTCTCCGTCTGGTTTTCAAAAGTGATTCCAGTGAGATCATTTTACACATTCGTAACAGTATGGTAGTGTGTGAGTGTATCATCAAGTTCGTGGATGCGATAACTCAAGAATGAATTATATTGATCGCAATTACATTGGTTCGAATCGCAATTATATTGGTACGATTATTACAATCAGTGAATACTGGAACCTTATTGATATTAAAAAATATGGAATTTTGAAAAATATGGACCTACCAGAAATGTGTAAGGTAACTGTTTGGAGGCCGGGAAGTCTGTCTGTCTGTGCAGATTTTGTATTCACTCTAATTGAAAAACTAATTGAACGAATTTCATAAAATTTATTAGGTAAGTCACTTGTGGGCGAATCTGGCGCTAATTAATTTTGGGTAAGATTCAGGATAAAAAACCCGTCTTTTTTTTTTCTTTTTTTGCGAAATGGCCGGCAAAAGCCTGTATTCACTCTAGTTGAAAAACTAATTGACCGAAATTCACAAAATTCGGAAAATAAGTCGCTTGTGGTTTACCCTGGTGTTGATTAGAAGTTGGTACGATTCGGAAAAAATAACCTGCCTTTTTTTTGCAAAATAACCCTCAAAAATCGTCAAAATCTAAAATAAAAAACTACGTATGGTCAAATACATCCATTAAATGCTTGTTTTATACGTAATTTTTAACGAAGAAAAAAAAATCTGATGTGGGCAACACATGACTTTCCTTATATATTGTAATGAATTTGCTACTTTTACAGTAAAAAAATAGGTTTTTCTTACAGTAGATACTAATATTATTTCCAAGATATTGAATTTTCGACAATGAGTCGTCATTTTCATTGATTTTGCGCCATTTTTATCCATTTGGCGAGATTTTCGTTAATTTGGCAACATTTAAAAAAGTCGCCAAGTTGGCGACATTCCGTCAAATTCGTCGCCAAAATCTCGCCAAGCGTTATGGACAAATAAATAAGTTGTTCTTACAGCAGATAAATGACTATTGGCGTTCAAATACAAAAGTATTACTCAACGTATCTTTTTTTGTGAATGGAACGAACTAGATCCATGAGAATGATGTCACCCAATTTATCGAATGGTATTACATATGAAAAGTGAACATGCAATAGAATTTTTTTTTCTATTTTATATGACTTTTTGATAATTTTTTTGAAAAATGTGCTGTATCTCGAGAACGGTTCATGTTAGCGGTCTAAAATTTATGTCAATCGTTTTCTAATGAAAAATTACATAAGAAATGTCTATTTGCGTAACTTTATTAGTGGTTTTGATTTTTTGACGATTCTTTCAAAATTTCATTCGAAAATTTAGGGGGGTTCTGAACATTCGACTGCGTATAAAAACAACAGGCTTCCAGTGTTTACAGATTGTAATTTTTGTACCAAATTTGGTTCGAATCGGTCCATTCGTTCGTCAGTTATCGTCTCCACAGACTCACTCACACACACATACACATACTTTCACACACACACACACACACAGACATCACTTCAAAAATGTTTGAATCGTGATCAGGGATGCTTGAAACGTGCTCTTCCGTCGAAAACTCGAATTCGAATTTTCGACCCCGTCACAATACTTTCCTTATACATTATGTATATAAGGAAAGTAATAAGACCAACCCTATTACACTAGGCTTAGCCCTTCTCGATAAATTTTAGTTTTTTCGTATTCTCTCTACGCCACCTTTGAAAATAAATCCAGTTACCAAATGAGAACGAAAATTGAATTAAAAGTGAATTAAATTTAAATAAAATAAAGATTAACGGGGATATAAGTCTGCAGAGAAAGTCATGTGCTGCCCACATCAGATTTTTGTTGTTGTTGTTGTTGTAGTGAATGTTCTAATTATTCTAAACTTTTAATCTTTAGGTCATCAGAAAGCCCAATTTATTCTTTTTTTAATAAAGATAATTTGGAATATATAAATTCGTGTTTACGTGTCTTCAAATTCATTTTAAACGCACTTGCTATTCAAAGAACTGAAAAATTCTATATTAAACAATTTAACTCAAACTATTTCACATTTTTCTTCGTAAAACATTCTCTACATACTATAATATTTACAGATTACAATACACTGTATTTCGTCATTGTGTGTTTAATAGGAGTTTTGGAATTAAACAGTAAAATTTCATCTGTCTCTGAAATTCGCTGATCATCAGAAATTAAAGAACCGCTGGAAAGATAATTTTTAACACTTTACGACAAAGATGAAAAGTATTTATGACCTTGTTCATTCTGTCTGTCTGTCTGTCTGTCCGTTAGCACGATAACTGCCGTAAAAATGACTTAATCAAACTGAAATTTTAGTATGTTGTTCAGAAGGTCTGTAGGACCTATGGGAATATAAATAAATAATATCACCCAATTAGTTTTGGATTGAACCCGGGTTGAAAAAATGAAAAACATTGAACCCAATGGGACCAAATTTTTCAAACATTTTTTAAGCGGATTTAAATTTCACAAATTGCTTCGAAAATTTTAGGTAATATTCGAATTGTTCCATAAAATATATAAAAAAAAATTCAGCGAAATATATTCATATATATAGTTTTTTAAATAAAAATTAAAATAATAATTACACGTCTTACATGAAGCGATCACGTGACCATGATATGAAACGATCACGTGTCCAACTTCAAAATATAATACGGCATCCATCTTGTCTCAAAATCGTCATTTTTAAAGTTCTTTTTAATTCATATTGAGTGTTGTATTCGTCGTAAAACCTCTTTATTTTCGCTTAAATTCTGTGCATCTACATACTGAAACAACGCAATGACAATATATTTGAGTTTAAATGAGCATCCAACTTTGATTATTTCTCTAACGAAGCCTATTTTTCACTTATGTGAAATGTAAACAGCAAAATATGTAGGATGAGTTGTATAGGAATTGCTGTATTTTTTATGCAAAAGAATTTAGCTCACGGAGTCTGCATAGCTGATATGAAAGAAATATTCATTGACTTTTCCGAGAGAAGGACGATTTTTTGCGATGAAGTTTTAAGCAAAGAGTTAAATTACTTATAGCTCCATGGTCTTAAATTTCACATAAAATAAATTATTATAGTATTGTGATGAATGACATGAATGGGAAATTATTTATGAATGAAATGCTGCTTTTTTAGAGAGAGCCAGGCGTGTTATTTTTTCTATGACGTCATTTGAATGAATTTCAGTTGTTTTCGATGAAGTTTTTAAATATAATAAATTATCGTGGCATTATGATAATTCTAAAATTGTTACCGAGTAATATATCACATTTTAGAGATGTTTAAACCAGGCAATTTATATTTCAATGCCGTCATTTGAATGAAGTTCATTTTTTTGGATGAATGTTTAAGTTTTCAACTATAATAAATCAATGTATTATTGTGAGAAGTTTTAAAATATTACCGAGGAATGCATTACATTTTAGACATGTTTAAATAAAATTGCATTGAAGTTGGAAAGTGTTTCTTAATCAATGCTTTAAGCATGATTGATCTTTCTTGTTCATCTATGGGCGTGACGTTGCCAGGGAAATACGCGCCTGATATTTAAGTTCTGAAGCAGAGGCAGTAGACATCACGCGTATTTAGATTGTTTTCTTCAAGGGAAAGGAGTTAATTTCTTAGTTTGTTTTCTTTTGGAGTTAATAATCTTATCGAGTTAGCCCATCTTATGCTAGCTATGTGAGTTTACTCTTGGTGGTGAGTGAGTGGCAGCGAACAGGCTCTGGTGGAACCCCAACGGATGTACTATGCCTCAGACGGCAAGAAAAGAGTGACGATCACTGTCACACTCCTGAAATAAAATTCTGGGACTTTGTCAAAGTAAATACTCTCACAGGTGTAGACATATTCAAGTAGAAATGCACTTAATTGGTTGCCAAGCATCATCAACGGACTTTATTGTTACTTTTCTTATATACCTAATGTATAAGGAAAGTATTGTGACGGAGACGAAAATTCGAATTCGAGTTTTCGACGAGCGAGAACGTTTCAAGCATCCCTGATCACGAATAAAACATTTTTGAGGTGATGTCTGTGTGTGTGTGTGGGAAAGTATGTGTGTGTATGTGTGTGTGTGTGTGTGTGAAATTATGTGTGTGTGTGTGTGTGTGTGACAGTGAGTCTGTGGAGATGATATCTCAGGAACGAATAAAGCAATTCGAATGAAATTTGGTACAAAAATCCCAATCCGGGAATACTGGAAGTGTATTGGTTTTAAACGTAATCGAATGTTCAGAACCCCCTAAATTTTCGAGTAAAATTTTGAAAAATCATCAAAAAATCATAACATTTAATAAAGTTACGCAAATGGACATTTCTTATGTAATTTTTCTATAGAAAACGATTGACATAAACTTTAGAACGCTAGCATGAACCGTTCTAGAGATATTGCACATTTTTCAAATAAATTTATCAAAAAATCCCATAAATTAGAAAAATATTAACTATTGAGAAACGTGTTCACTTTTCACATGTAATATCATGCGATAAATTTGGTGACATCATTCTTGTGGATCGAGCTCGTTTCATTCATGAGAAAAGATACTTTGAGTAATACTTTTGTATTTGAACGCCAAAATTCATTTATCTGCTATAAGAATAACTTATTTCTCAGTCCATAACGCTTGGCGAGATTTTGGCGATGAATTTGGCGGAATGTCACCAACTTGGCGACTTTTTTAAATGTTGCCAATTTATCGAAAATCTTGCCATCTGGATAAAGACGCTAAATCTATAAAAATGACGACTAATTGTCGAAAATTCAATATCTTGGAAAGAATATAAGTATCTACTATAAGAAAAACCTATTTTTTTACTATAAAAGTAGTAAATTCATTACATTATATAAGGAAAATCATGTGCTGCACACATCAGATTTTTTAAAACTTATGAAGACTCTCATGCACCTGCAGATGGTGAGATAACTACAAAGAAAAAACTCAATGCAAGTATTTTAGAATTATTCTTTCTGAAGTATTCACTTCAAACCCCACAACGATTCAAAGAATTGCTTTAGCTTTATCCAATGACAATATTCTAAGTGCTCTGACAATATTCTAAGTGTCCAGCTTTTCAGAAAATGTAATTTCTGTCATCTGAAAGGGCGTGTATGCAAACAAGAATTTCACAACTGGTCTCTCATTAGAGTACAGATGTCACTTTTAATAACTACTAGTCATTTTGCCTACGCAAAGCATGGGCGGAAATGGCTACGTAACTTAATCTGCAACGTCATATATGACTGGCTTAATATCCAATTAATTATAACGGGTGTTAGATTTTGTGAATGACGGCAATGGAATCCTCTACCAAATATACAAATGTATTTACTCTACTTTATCAGTTAGAAAGGAAGATATCTTTGGATCTAATTCCGAGGAACATTCTTTGATGCACATGATATCAAGTCGGAAGAAGACTGCTGAATTTCTTTGGAAAGTTGTTAGCTTTATTTATTTGAAGATAATATGATACATCATTTCCCTCTTTTGGCTTACTTTATACGGCATGTACTGGTCATAGATGCCCGGTGGATAAACTCGGTCGCCAAGTCCCAAAATAAATAACACGGAGAGTTTGTTAATTTAATCATATTCATGACAAATTGGAGTGGGTGTTTTCATAGAAGCTATTCTTGCAAAGAATTATTATGGATATTTTATTTTCTGGTAAGGTTACCATTGCCAACGAGTTATCGGAATCAACTGGGCCGATTATTATAATTTTAAAAATCTGATGTGGGCAGCACATGACTTTCCCTGTGTCGTGACGGAATTCGTCACTCCTTTGTAAATTACATAACTTCAGTACTTTTTAAACTTTTATTAATTAATCTGTGTCCTGGAACCCTCTTGTCATTGTATATATTTTATTATCGTAATGTATCTGATTCTGTGCAGAACTGTGGCCATTTTTATTTCGTTATATAATTCTCGCACACTCGGGGAACGACGCCTGTTAGTCTGGCTCGCACCTGTTCGCTGGCGGAGACAGATGTCTTCTTGTTGTCACGCGGCAGCTACGCGTGCTTTTGAATCTTCCGTTAGTTGGGCGGAACTGTGGATGAATTTGAATTGGAAAAAATTTTGGATTGGTGGAGAGGAGAAGATCTGAGCCCATGCTATTTTCTATTGGACGGGTTCTGGATCCATCTGGAATGTTTAAAAGCTGAGTGATTCTTGATTCGGGGCTCTCTCCCTGGAAACATCTTCGAACTCACGTCGACGCGGGACTTAGCCCTCAGGTTGAGTCACCGTGTTGTGAGGGTCGGGAGAGATGCCACCTCGCCACTGCTGTTACCGTCGCCACTGCCGAGATCCGCTGATGCCTTGCCCTCGCCGACCGTCGACCGCCGTGTGAACGTTGGAGATGATGCCTTAATTTACTTGGACGAGTACCGGGACCAGAGGGAGCAAATATGAAGCTGATCCCTTGGCTGACCTGATCCGGTGTCATACCGGAAACTGCGGTTCAACCGTTCCTGCTGGAACGGGGCTATGTTGGCCCCGAGGGAAATTACCAGTGGATGCCTGTGCTCTTATCTGCCATGAGTCCTTCCAAGAATATCTTGAGGTAAGACTTAAATGTTTAGACGTGCCGTGGGGCTGTTGACTGGACTTGTGCGTCGACCACTGCAGAACTCTTCTCCCCTAAGATCTGCTGCCAACATCAATTTATATATATTTTACCTGCAGTCTCCTTCTTCATAATGAAGCATTATCTGAGCCATAGTAATTTAAATGGAATTAATACTGTTTTGAAATACAGTTAATACTTAAGCCTTTAACGTTCCCCGTGTGTGTGCATTCTCTCTGACCATACCTTTTTTATGTAAAATTAGAATATATGAAATTTATGTGAAATTACTTGATTTATTGAATTATTATTAAGTACCGGCAAAGAGCCGATGATTTTTAGTTGAAGTGTGGTCCAGTGGTTTAATAGCTGAATACGAATCAGCATTTGTATTTTCTGTGATAACTCCTTAACATTTGGCATTTAAATAAACTTGGAAGTTAAACGAAATTATGTGTTTTTATTTGTGTTGAAATTGTATTGAATTTATGTGTTTTCAGCTTCTGGCGAAATCTTGAAGGTAAAGGTAATTTCTTTGGTATTTGTTGGGTTTTCCTTCACAGGTCATCAATTGGAATTCTTCCAATTGACGGGAGGAGTGTTTCGAACCTGGGTTACAAATTTGGTGAGAGTTAGACTCTCGGTCTGCCGTGTCTGGCCGGTATCCGTTGTGACTTTAGAAGCCCACGGAACCCGTTATGACAATTGGTGCCTTTGACCTTCCCTCTCGAGCACCTGTGTTTTTAAAATTTTGTTGTATGGAGTTTTGAATTTTTGGTGAAACTGGACCGTTGGTATGGTTTGAGTTTTGGTTTTGAGAGTTGCACACTTTTGTATTGAAAATTTGTATACATTATTTATGAAATTATTGTAAAAAGTATTTATACAGAAAAATAATTTAAATGTGTGAAATCTTAGTGAAAAGTGGCATGGTGTATAATGAAAAATGCTTGGTGTACGATGAAAATGGTTAAGAATACAGTTTTGAAAAATTGTTTAGAATCTGAAAATTGTTATGATAATTGAAAATTACTAACTATAATAATATATAAAGCTGGTAAAATTGAAAATTTAATTGAAGAATTATTTTAAAAATTGAATTTAAATGGTATAAAGTTCTACTGTGAGAATTAGTTTCGATTTGAGATTTTGTGGAATTCTTCTATTTTTGATCTGGATTTTGAAAGTATTAATGTGTGGGATTTTGAAATCTTGCTGTAATTTTATCTTCGAGCTCTGTTGAGCATTTTCCCCCAAAAATTGGGTCGGCAGTTTTCGAAACTCCGTGTGTTTAGTTTTGGTTTAATTTGAGATTGAAAAATTGGGCCGAGAATGGAGGCCGTCTTCTGAATTTCATTCGAAATTTAAAATAAAATAAAATAAAATCTGTGTAAATTGAAATATAAATTGTTTAACTTAAAATCTGAATCGAAAGTACACCTGCATTGAAATGACAATCCTTAATTATGACTACCAGATTACGACTACATGATTGTGACTTGTGTTATTGAAAATAATATCAGAAATAAAAGAAATATAGAATGATTTGAGTATAATATGTGTTGAAAAATATTGTGAAGTTAAAGAAATAAAAGTATTTTGTTGGTATGTGCAGAGTGGCACATAGCCAGTTTAGAAAAAAAAAATGGTGCAAAAGTTGCACGGAAAGGAAATGAAAAATTCCATATCTATTTATTTATTATGACTTGTTGGGGGGTGTATAGTGAAGTGACATAAAGTAACAATACATGTTAAGTAGCTGACAGTAAAAATGTTTTAAGAAATGTTCTAAACTTTAAAAAAAAAAAAAAAAATTGTGAAAAATTAAGAATTAAGAAATTGATTAATTAAAACTTGATATTAATCAAATTGAAAATTAAATTTGATATATGAGAAAGTTAAATGTAAATATTTGTTTAAAAAGAACTTTCGTTTTGAATTTTGAGAATTCTTTTCGTTTCGGTTTCGAATTTTTGTTTGAGTTTATGTGAGGAGATTCGCTGCAAAAGAAAAAAAAAGTTTATTTCGACGAGCTCATTGAGCCCTTTCCCAAATGAAAAAAAAAAAAAAAAAGAATGAAATTTTGGGGTTTGCAGAATCCGAGTCTCATGGAATGTTAGATGGTTAAAAATGGATTTGAAATTTTGAACTGGAAGTGAGGGTTGTTCTTGAGATTTGATCGAAAAATTTTGTAAAGTAATCATAAATGCTTAAATTAAATATTTGAATCTTAAATAATACTAAGATATGTAAATACTGGAATAATTAAGTAGTTTAATGATTTGATTGTACACCCTGTGTTCTAAAACATAACCGAATATGACATATAAGATTTGATAAATATGATGAGTTTAAAAATAAAAATACTTACGTGAGAAAATAAAAATAATTTAATAAAAAAGTTTTGTTGTTGTGTAGCTAAGAGAGCACACAAGTTTTGAGTTCTGTATGACAGACAGACTCGAGTTGTTGGACCAAAATATAAATTTGAGTTTTCATGAAAAAAAAAATATATATATAATAATAATATAAAATAAAGGTCCCTTTTTGATCACGTAAATTATTGAGTAAAATAAATGAGTTGTGAATTGTTTATGATAAATAAAGAAAAGAGTACATGTAATAAGTACGGTAAGTGAAAAATATTGTATTATGTATTATTGAATACTGAAATTGATTTACGTACATGAGATATTATATTGACACATATTTGATGATGATATTTACAAATAAAATATTAAATGAGTACATAAAAAAAATATAAAGTGAAAAATTGTGTATTATCAAAATGAAATGTATGTACTGTGTCATTTCAATAATTCGGGGATGAGCCAGGAATTTTTTTGAAAAAGGGGTAAATTTATTGAAAAATGTTGACTTAGAATTTGAGAAATGAAAATTTTGACTTAAAAAAATGAATAATTGATGGAACAGTTAAGATATGAAAATAATAGAATTTATGAATAAGAAATGAAAAATCTGGTTCCACAGTTTTATAAGGATAAATAATAATTTTATGAAAAATGATATTTTTGAAAAGTCAACTTGTAAAAATGTGTTTGTGTGGGACTGAGAGCCATGTTTGTATATTGATTTTCCCTGAGTGATTGAAATTGATTTTGTCTGCCTCAGGATGATTAAATGAAATGATTGATTCTCCACTAGCTGTTTCTGCCTCCTTGCTAAAATTTTGCATCCAAACATTTTGCTAAATATTTATTTTCGTGTCTTGACCTTCCTAAGTTTCTGTGGGGGATATGCGAGTGTTGACGATTTAGCTACCCGTTTTTCACTCGTATGTTCTGTTGTGTTTTGTTGTGTAATCGGATTTGCGACCCGTTTTACACTGGTTTGTGTTCAGTGTTTGTTGCTCGAAATTGCCTCGCAAACAATTTTGAGGAGTGTTGAGTTTCTTGGGTTGGAATTGGCTTTGGTTGTTTGGAATGTTACTTAATATTAAGAACTGTTGTTTACGTGGGTTGATCCCTCTTTGCACTCATCTGTGTTAATTTCGGTAGCAATGAAAAGTCTTGCTCAAAAAGAAAAAGAAAAAAATTTGTTCGGGAAGAACTGTTGGTCAGAATATTTGCTCAATTCCGTATTGTGTCCAGCGAATTTTTGTTGAAAAGTTTGAAAATTCTGTCAGAATGAGTTGCTCGCAGGTGAGGTATTGAAAAATAAAATGTTAAAAATTTGAAAATATAATGTCGAAATATTAAATAGATATTGTGGAGAAATGTTTTGAAAATAAGAAAAATGAAATGAATTAAATTAAAATATTATGAGAAAAGTCGAAAAGTGACTTATTTATTAACGTTGATATTGAATTTAAAGTTTGAAATGTATTTTCGGCCTCAGATTTCCCTTGTTCCCCTTGGTATTGAATGGAAAAAAAAATAATAATGTTCTGGAATTAATTACATAAAGAAATTGAAAGTTTGTCCTTGGCTCTTGTGTTTTTCGATCGAGTTCTGATTCCCCGCCATCTGTTTATAAGTTCATTGCAACTGTCGCCGAATGTGGGGTGAAATTTTCCTTCCCCCTTCGTGCTAGACATTCCTGCATGATGCAGAGCGAAAATGAAATAATTCTGTTGGCAAATAGGAAACATTTGTCCTACTTCCTATAAGTTTTGGTTTGAAGTGTAGAAGTAGAATTTTTTGTTTGTATGATTGATTTGAAGTGAATGTCTTTAACATCAAAAAAAAGAAAAATATTTTGACTGAAATAAATGTTTTATTAACCACATAACTGAATTAGAATTTGAATAATAAAAGATAATTGCATTATAAAATAACTGAATTTGGAAATATTTTAAAAACTTGGAATAATTTTGCGACTCCGGTTGGTAATATGAAATATTTAGAGAAATATTTGGAAAAAAATAATATAATAATTGAATGGAGTCTGGTTTTGTGGAAATTTGAATTAGAGTAGAGGAACTCTAAAATTGATCACAAATATAATATTGATATATGGAAAATGAATCCACAAATAATTTTATACGAATTAAAATATTCTAAGGTTATATAATGATTTAGTTACTGGAAATGTGGAACTTGTTAGAGTAAAGAAACTCTAGGTTAATTACGGAAATATAAGAAACATTGAGAATGTGTTCCACAAATTTGAATTTAAATGAAATAATAACATTTTAAAAGTTTGTTTACTTGTGTGGAAATCTAAAAAGAGTCAGTGAACTCTAATTTTATTTCGAGAAATGTTGAATTTTTAAATTGGATTCCACAAATTAATTTACTTGATAATAATTTTGAATTTTACTTTACATATTTACTTTCTGAAATCCATACTTAAAAATATTTTGATTTGAATTTAAGAATTTTAATTTGAAAACGTAATGATTAATTATAAAAATAAACTTTGGATTTCATTTAATTAGGAGTTACACATTTAAATTTTTTTTGCACTTAATAAATTAATATTGAGAATTGGTGCAAAAGTGAAAGAACATTGAGAAAAAAAAATTTTTCTTTGAATGATTGAATTTCGTCCTTGACTTCAAATAACTTAATTACATTCTTGACAGGCAACTTAAACTTAAATTTTAAAGAAATTTATTGAATTTGAGAATAATTTAGTGAAATTAAATGGAAATTAGTGAATTTTGAGATGACACTTATTTATTTACAAATGTTTGAAATTTTGAAAAATTGGTACCTTGATGATTTGTTATTTACAAATATTTTAAGAATTTGGTAATATTTAGATATTGATTTAAGAAATTTGAAATTTTGATCTGTGGTTTTGATGTTGATTGGGGAGTGGCGAAAAATTTGTTTTGGAATTTTAGGATATTTTTACTTGGTGGCAAAGCTTGGTGAACTTCATGAGAATAAAAAAAAAATAATACATAAGAAATGATTATTACAAAAAAATGTGTGGATTGAAGTTCAAATTTGATTTTCGTGCCCGTGCCTGTAGAGCACTGATGAAATTGAGGCACTTGTTGTTTACGAAACAAAATGTTTTACTTTCGGTGTGAACCGGTGGTGACAGAAAAAAATTTTTGGGTGTTTTCTCCGTGACTCGGTTGGTTCTCGAAAAGCGAGACCAAATTAAATTGCATATTGTTGTGTTGTACATAAATTACATTCAATATAAAAACTGTAATTTTTATTTTTTGTGTAGTAGGATTGTGGAATTGGTCATCCTTCTTTAGGCCTTTTTCGGAACTTTTGCCCTGCAGGTGTTGAGTGTTGGCCGCATTTTGATCTTGTAGGTGTGGTGGTGTTTGGGCTCACACTGCCTTTCTGCTAAATTTTATCGAAATTGCTGAAGCCAGTACTAGGAGCTGGTTGTCGGTTGCTTCGGGGATGTTCCAAATTCCATTGAGTGGTAAAAGAGAATGATTTTTTTTTGGAATGAGAAGTGTGTATATAAATGTGTTTTGTGGAGTAAGACCTCTCCTTACTGCCACATTTGTATTCTTGTTTTATTCATGTTATATGTTCATATATATTCTTTTGCTGTTATTGGGAGAAAGAATCTCTTGATAATTACTTTCATATTTAATCGCATATATTCCAGTGCATATACATATATTATATTTACATATTTAATATTTTGATGTTAAGAAAAATTTCGTGACATATTTAATTAGTGTATATTTTCATGTGTTTTTGCGAGTCACAGGACTTTGGGGAAAATGATTTTGAATATTGAGAAAAAAAATATATATATGATCACAGTATATTGAGTTCGGTTCTGTCACCCGGTCACCTGTGTTGATTACTTACCACATTTGTCCACAGTTATTTACATTTGATATTTGAAAAAAAGAAAAGAAATAATTTAATTTCGTGCTTGAAGTTTTAAAATTATGTGGATGTGTTTTCGACCACTGATCCCCCTTTTCTACCACATGATCTGGTTGAATAATTAAAATAAAATAATAATGTTTGTATTTATAGATTGATAATTTGGAAAGAGTGTCATAAATTGATAAAAGAATGATTTGAATTTTGAATAGTAAATGAGATTTATAATAATGATTTTGGAAATATTGTTGAAAATTAAAATGATAATTAATTAATTATTTAAATATTAGAATTGAAAATTGTATAATATTGGAAAGGTATTATGGTAAGAATACCTGTATCATGTATGTTGCCTGCTCGCTGCTTCTTTGTAAGAGAAATGAAAATTTTTTGTGTCAATTGGACACTTTGATGTCAATGGATGTGTTCGCCACTGGACCAGGTTGGTATAAAAATTTTATTTGTCTTGGTATGGTCACTTAAATTGAATATTTATATTATTTAAAATAGTTATTTATAAATTCTGTGTCTATTTAGACAAGCCTTGAGCCACAAACTTGCTGCTGTATATATATTGAAAGAAAACTTTGTGTGGTCATAAAATTTTATTGCAATAGATATAAGAGAACTTAATATTATAATTGAAAAATGTTCTGCTGACCACTTGTAAAAATAATTGCTGGAAATTGATTTACTTAAAGGATATGAAAATAATTTGAAATTTAAAAGCAGAAAATTGAAAATAGTTTATAACTCGAAATTAATAGAAAATTTTATTTGAAAAAAAATTATTTTAACTTTGTGCTGACTTGAGGGTTAATTTTGTAAATATTTAATAGAAATCTTAAATTTATTTGGAAACCTTGAATTTAATTGAAAATCAGAATTTTATTGAAATTTTAATGTAATCATTTAATATTTTTGGAAATTCACATAATGTGAAACTTTTGTGAAGGGCTTGTATTCATTAGGATTTTGACTCATTTGCAGTCACTTTTAGGTTGCTTTTGGCCCTGGTTCTTCGACATGCGCCCATGTGGGATGGTGTTCGTGTCAAGAGCCCTTGATGTAGTTTTGGCCGACTGCATCTTTTCAAAATTTTGTTGAAATTGAATTACAATAGTGAATTAAATTGAATTAAATTAAAAAGACCGTGAATATAAGCCTGCAGGGAAAGTCATGTGCTGCCCACATCAGATTTTTGGACAGATGTGTTGTGATCCTTTTATCTATCATACTGGATCAAAGAAAAAGAGCGACAAAGGTTGTCGTGAAATTACGTTGGAACATTTAAAGAAAAGCAGACATCATCACACACACCTTGTTCCAGGTAAATCTTTATGCCCTACGTGTTATAAAAACAAATTTTTGGTTAGCAAAAGTATAGGCATTCATGAAAAATCTGAAGGAGTGTTTGTTTCCAGAAGAGTTTAGTTTAAGTGATGTTGATGCATTTTTTGCTCTACTGGATATTTCACCAGTATCAAAAATCCCATGTGGGCACATGACTTTCCCTGCAGACTTATATCCACGATCTTTCTATTTTAATTAAATTTAATTCACTTTTACTTGAATTTCCGTTCTCATTTGGTAACTGGACTTATTTTCAGAGGTGGCATAGAGAAAATACGACAAAACTAAAATATATCGAGAACGGCTAGTTCTAGTGTAATGGGGTTGGTCTTATTTTTATTTCGTTAAAAGTTACGTATTAAAAATGCATTTAATGTGTATATTTGAGTACACGTAGTTATTTATTTTAGATTTTGGCGATTTTCGCGGCCTATTTTGCAAACAAAGGCAGGTTATTTTTTCCGAATCGTACCAAAATGTAATCAGCACCAGGGTGTCTTACAATGGACTTATCTACCGAATTTTGTGAAATTCGGTCCATTAGTTTTTCAGCTAAAGGGGATAAAAGTTTTGCGGGCCATTTCGCAAGCAAAAGGCGTGTTCTTTTATCCCGAATCTTTCCCAAAACTAATCAGCACTAGATTCGCCCGCATGTGACTCACCTACCAAATTTTATGAAATTCGGTCGATTAGTTTTTAGTTGGAGTGGATACAAATTCTGCACAGACACACACACAGACACACAGAGAGACACACACACAGACAAACAGAGAGACACACACACACAAAACGCTAAAATTAATTTTTTCGTAATCTAGAGGTCTCGAAACGCGTAGATCATTCGAAAACTCGAGTTGCGATTTTCTGCGTGATTCCAATACTTTCCATATGCATTACCATGTATTGCAGGGAAAGTAAAAATTTCATTCCAAAAGGCATCTAATGCATAATGTGTTTCTGCATCAAAACACACGCCACGAGAATTTCGTACACCTGCAGAACAGAGCTACCAGATTAAAACAAACTCTGTAATGAAATATCACGACTGTACAATGAATATTTTTAGTAAAAGATATCAAACTTTATGGATAATTGAAAATTAAGATATGTTACTTTTAAGATTCACTCAACGCTAAATTCCATTGAAACTAGAAAAGTCTCAAACTCCAAATTTTTATTACAATTAGTTATTATATGTAGTACTTGATTCTCTGAAAGTTTGAGATTTCTTTCCGGTTCTCCCACCAGAGAGATTAAGACCTTAATATCTGTAAATTTGAAGAAAACGTCCATATTTGGAGCTTAATAAAATAAAAATAAAAACGTTTTCAGTCTTGAAATTTCCCTAATAAAGACGTTGAGAGTAGGGTAATATAGGGTGAACATTTGAAGGTTTGAAATTAATCCCTCCATTATTATTTTCCTTATACACATAATGTATAAGGAAAGTATTGTGACGGGGTCGAAAATTCGAATTCGAGTTTTCGACGAGAGAGAAAGGTTTCAATTATCCCTGATCACGAATCAAACATTTTTGAGGTGATGTCTGTGTGTGTGTGTGAGTGAGTGTGAAAGTATGTGTGTGTGTGTGTGTGTGTGTGTCAGTGTGTCTGTGGAGACGATAACTGACAAACAAATGGACGGATTCGAACGAAATTTGGTACAAAAATCACAATCCATGAATACTGGAACCCTAATGTTTTTAAACGTAATCGAATGTTCAGAACCCCCCCTAAATTGTCGAGTAAAATTTTTAAAAAATCATCAAAAATGCAAAACCTTTAATAAAGTTACGCAAATAGGCATTTCTAATGTAATTTTTCCTTAAAAAACGATTGACAAAAATTTTAGAACGCTAACATGAACCGTTCTCGAGATATTGCACATTTTTTAAATAAATTTATGAAAAAAACCCATAAATATAAAAAAAAATATTAAATGTTGAGAAACATGCTCACTTTTCATTTGTAATATCATGCGATAAATTGGGTGACATCATTCTCGTGGATCTAGCTCTTTCCATTCATGAGAAAAGATACTTTGAGTAATACTTTTGTATTTGGCCGCCAATAGTTATTTATCTGCTATAAGAGTAACTTATTTCTCAGTCCATAACGCTTGGCCAAATTTTGTCGCCGAGTTTGGCGGAATGTCGTCAACTTGGCGACTTTTTTAAATGTTGTCAAATTAAAGGAAATCTTGCGAAATGGATAAAAATGTCACTAAATCTGTGAAAATGAAGACTAATGGACGAAAATTCAATTTCTTGGAAAGAATATAAATAGCTACTATAAGAAAAACCTATTTTTTATTGTAAAAATAGTAAATTCATTGCATTATATAAGGAAAGTTATGTGTTTTGCCCACATCAGATTCTTTTCTAAAAGTCTAAACAATACGTTTTCATCTAATGTGATGATGAATTTCAAAGCTAAATTTTAGCCACCCAGGTTGCAGATACATGAACTTTAGAGAAGCATGGAATGTAGACCACTTCAAGCTCAGTAAAATAGTTTTTATTCCAAGTATCTAACTCTTTTGAGTTCCAAGATATTTAAATATACTTGAGCGTCAAAATTCATCCAATTTGGAGTCCGCCATGTCGAAAAAATTGTTGTACTAAATAAACGAGCTAGTTAAAAAATTTTTAAAAATCTTTTTCATCTACTGAAATATGTGGGAACATCTCTGCAAAATATAAAAGTTTTCAAAAATGATCATGCGACCTCCACTGGGGGATTTTATATGGAATGACCCAGTTATGGTGTTAGATTTGAACTGTAAGCTAGAAAAAAAATCGTCTGTTTAAATGCAATTGTGCTATTAAGATTTGGACTGTGAGCAAGAAAAAAATATCGTATATTTGAATACAGCTATGCTGTTAGATTTGGAGTGAAAAAGAAATATTTTATTCTGATTTTGAGAAACTTTCCTTTATACGCAGAATTCAAGTCGAAAGAATAAATTCTGCTTCACTTTTTCCAAAACTATTTTTAAATGTTTTATTTCGAAACTAATAACGGATATCATTTTCATGCTTTGACTTTTTTCCGATTAGACAGACAACCGAGGAACAAACTCATTTACCAAGTACGAAAATAAACGTCACCAAGAACTTATTAACGGAGCGGGAATATTATATTTAGACCGTCTTGAAATGGCTGCTCTAAAAGTTATCCGCGTAAAAGATTATTATGGCTTTTACAGGTAACAGGATTTATCCATGCCCTTGAAGAGTATTCATTTTAAAGAATATTCGAATGTGTGAATCTGTAAGAAGGTTTTTTGACGTTTCATTGTTTGAGAAAATTATGCAAGGTTGGACAAAAAATTAGAATAAAATCTAATGTATTTCAGCTATTAGATTTGTGCCAGAGAATTACTTTCATGATACACTAGAATTACCTAGGTTCTACGTATATAATACAAATACAGATACAGATAACACCAACCAATTTCCAAACTGCCTATTTTAAACCAAAGTTATTTTTTTCCATGCGCAACCTTGAAAATTGTACAATATGGACGTGATACGCCGTAAATAATTCCTTTTGATACGCGCTAAATAAACTTCTTTAATACACCCTAAGCGCGCTACACATACTTAAAATCGTGAAGAAAAGTTATTTTTAATTAGGAGATAGATTTTCGTTATTTTTAGTTTAACTTTCCTCTTTTAAAAGCTTTCATTTAAAAGCTAGATTTTCGTATTTTATCATCCAGTTAGTCTGCTGCCATTTTTGCGATTAAAGTTCACAATAAAAAAAAGTTTTTTTTGTCTACTAAAATAAATTGGCTTAGAAGCAAAAAGAAAAAGAAAAATTTTTATGCTATTTTTAAAATACTTAAGTCTAATTTAAATCTTAAATAATATTTCTTTTACCTTAAATTGATCGTCAAACTTAAAAGTCACATAGGACGATAACGGTAACCCAGGAAGACTTTTATTTTTATTATTTTTTATTTTTTTATGACGCAATGGAATACATTAATTGGTATATATAAACAAATCCGTTGTAACTAAATGATAAATTCAAAACAGACAAGTAAACATCGAGCAAATATGACAAAGAATTATATTTAGACGCCAAGTTATTGTAATTAAAGACCATTTTTGGGAGAAAACAATTTATGTACACGTTTGAAACTTACTCATGACATTTTTAAATATACAGAATATGTTTTGGGAATAAAAAAAAATCTTCTCTTGATTGAAAATTCGGTGACCTAAAAATTCACAAAATTGGAACATCGTAAATTTTAGAGTATTCATCTGTTTGGTCTGCAATTTCGTTCATAAACACATGAGAAAAGAAGTATTGCATTTAGCAGGAAACGACGAACAAACTATTTTATTAAGCATGGAAACAAAAGACGCCAAAAAATTATTAACGGAGTTGGAATCCTGTAATTTAGAACATCTTGATGGAATGGCTGCTCTGAAAGTTGTCCACTTCAAATATTTTTACGGCTTATACGATAAAAGGATTTACGTACTCTCGTGAGAGTTAAAAGAAAATTTTTTCCAGGGATCTTTGAAAGAGCTTTTGACTTTTCATATTTTTAATAAAAACGAAAGGATAAAGAAAAAATTGGATGTGGGCAGCACATGACTTTTCCGACTTTATGCAATGATTTTGCTTCTTTCATAGTGATATAATGATGAACAATATACACGGCGTACTACCTTTATCTTCGAGTAATACATTAACATTTTGATGTCAATATATATATATCTATTCCTATGTATTAAATGAACTTAAATTTCTCGCAAATGCAATTTGGCAACAAGGTCTAACATCCATAGACACCGGCCCAAATTCGATGATTAATCAGAATTTAATTCATCTTCAGGTCTGAATATTTAATTCTAATTAACCCAAACATATGTCTGTTTCAGATTACACAATAGTACATTACTATAAATGCTGAAACTGAGACTACAGGCATCAAAAGATAAAAAAATGAATATAAGAAAATGTGTATTACCATATGGCATGAACCCTTCATCTTTCACCACATGTATACGCGATCAACCTCAACAACTTAAATTACCTAGAAGCACCGGAATGAACAAGTCGAAATACAACCAGGGAGGCAGTACGAACGTCCATAGCTATACTCCCAGAACCGTCCAGTGAGTCAGAACAGGAGACAGGACAATTACCCGTATACGCAAAAAGAAATATAAAAATAAAGCAAAGATGAAAATTCTTACTAAGCAAGAGATTCAATGAAGAAATGGGAAATCGAGGATGCCACTATACACCATTATAAAGGCTCTCAAATAGTAGTTTCAAACTGGCTAAAGTTACAATTTTTTTAACGAAAATAAAATTGTAAACAATAATATTCATGTATCTTGTTTTCCGATTTCTTTATTTTTCAAATTTATTTTAGCTTATTTTATTATTTTTCATTCTTATTTATTTATATAATTAATAAATAATATATATATATATATATATTAACCACTATAATTGGGAAAGTTTTCTTGGATGTTATCGAGTGGAAGTTGATAATCTGAGTTGATAATTTTAATAGCGAATTTGGGAGGATATGCAATATTAGTCGCCGTACTCAATAATTACATATAATGTGTATATATATATGTTCTCTTAACTCGTTTTTGAATTGGTTACACACGTTTTACCCACAGACATATGCTTGTAGGTGAACATAAGTTTTCTTGTAGCTGGTGTAAAATATCAGTGAGTATATAACACTTTTAATCGAGTGCCCTAAATTCAGACATAATCGTTTTAAACACTTCAGGATTTATGATATTACTTTAACGGACTTGATAGGAGAAAATACTCATCCTAGATTTTTTAACACTTTACAACATAGTTGAAAAATGTTTATGACTTTCTTCATTCTGTCTGTCTCTCTGTCCGTTCTCACAATAACTGCCGTAAAAGTGACTTTATCAAAATGAAATTTTATTAAGTTGTTCAGACGATCTGTGGGAGATATGGGAATATAAATGAATAATATAACCCAATTAGTTTTCGATTAAACCCCTGGTTGAAAAAATAAAATACATTGAACCCTATAAGATCTAATTTTTCGAACATTTTTAAGCAAATTTAAAATTCACAAACTGCTTCGAAAGTTTTAAGAAATATTCAAATTATCCCATAAAAAATATGAAAAAATTTCAGCAAAATCTATTCGGTAGTTTTTTTATTAAAAATTCAAGTAATAATTACATCCATATTATATGAAGATATCACGTAACCCACTTCAAAATAAAATATGGCATCCATCTTGTGTCAAAATTGTGACGTTTAAAGTTCTTTTTAATTTATATTTAGTGTTGTATCCGTTCTAAAATCGCCATATTTTTTGCTTAATTTCTGTGCACCTCTATTCAGAAACAACGCAATTACAATACATTTGAGATTAAATGATCATAAAGCTTTGATTACTACAACGAAACCTAATTTTGACTTATAGAGAATGTAAACACATTAAGCTGTAAGATGAGTTGTATAAGAATTGCTGAATTTCTTTAAAACAAAATTATTTAGCTCTAGAGACTGCAATATGGATGATATGAATGAAACAATCATTGATTTTACATAGAGAAGCAGAAGATTTTATAGCAGATATTTTTGATGACGTTTTAAGCATAGAGTTAAATTACTTTTACCTCCATAGTTTTACCTTTTAAAGTAAAATAAATTATTGTAGTATTGTGATGAATGAAAGGAATAGAATAAATGTGTATGAAAGAAATATTTACTGCTTTTATATAGAAAACCAGGTGATTTATATTTCAATGACGTCATTTAAATAAAATTCATTTTTTTCAATGAAGTTTTTAGTTTTCAAATATAATACATTATTGTAGTATTGGGATAATTTAAAAAATATTACTGCTGAATGTATCGCATTTTAGATATATTTAAATAAAATTGCATTGCAGTTGGAAAGTGTTTCATAATTAATGTTTTATACATGATTGAGCGTTCTTGTTTTAATTTTTGTTGGATATATGATTATTTTCACCATATATAACATTTTACCTCTTAGATTATTATTCATTTATCGAATATTATCTTGTTTTGTACATTTTTAATCATCATGTTATCATGTGTAATTTTATAGTTGAAAAGCGTTTATGACTTTGTTTATTCTGTCTGTCTGTATGTCCGTTCGCACGATAAGTATCGTTAAAATAATTTTATCAAAATGAGATTTTAGTATGTTTTTGAGACTGTTTGTGGAACATATGGGAATGTAAATGAGTAATATCATCCAATTAGTTTTGGATTGAACCCGGGTTGAGAAAAGGAAATACATTGACCCCTGTGGAACATAATTTTTCAAACATTTTTTAAGCGAAAAAAAAATTCACAAATTGCTTCCAAAGTTTTTGAAAATATTCAGTTATCCAATAAAATATATAAACAAAATTTCAGCAAAATATGTTGGGTAAATTTTTAAATAAAAATTAAAATAATAATTACACCCATGTAATATTAAGTGATCACGTGACCCACTTCAAAATGAAATATGGCATCCATCATTTTTAATGTCCTTTTAAATTAATATTTAATGTTGCAGCCGTCTTAAAACCATTTTGCGTATTTTCTTTGCATCTATATTCTGCGACAACGCAATTACAATATTTTTGAATTTAAATGATCACAAAACTTTGATTATTTCTACAACGAAGCCTAATTTCAATGGATGTAGAATATAAACAAATGATTCTAAGATGAGTTGCACAAGAATTGCTGTTTTTTACCCTTAAAATTATTTAACTCTGGATTCTGGAATAAAAGTGTATGAATGAAATAATTATTCTTTGCTTTTATACATAGAACCAAATAATTTATATTTCGTTGACTTCATTTGAATAAAGTTAATTTTTTTCGATGAAGTTTTAAGTTTTCAAGTAAAATAAATTATAGCAGTAATGTAATAATTAAAAATATCTCGATGAATGTGAATTTTAGAGTTGTTTAAATAAAATTTCATTGCAGTTGGAAAGTGTTTCACAATGAATGCTTCAAGCATGATTGATCTTTCTTATTGTATTATACACCTGTTGTCGTTTTTGGCAGTAAATTAGTTGTTTGTATTAGCATGTGTTTGGCGGAGCATATCCTTCTTGGATTTTGTGCAACAAAACACCACTCAACCAAGCTATCTTATCAAGCTTCTCCACTGACAATATGGGTACACACGTCCAGTACAGAACCTCGCTCGACAAACATGGACTCGATTAAGTGCCTTATAAATATCTAGAATATATTTCAACAAGAAAGATCAATCATGATTAAATCAATGATTATGAAACACTTTCCAACTTCAATGCAATTTTATTTAAACATGTCTAAAATGCAATGCATTCCTCGGTAATATTTTAAAACTTAGCACAATACTACATTAATTTATTATATTTGAAAACTTAAACCTTCATCGAAAAAAATGAACTTTATTCAAATGACGGCATTGAAATATAAGTTGCCTGGTTTAAACAACTCTAAAATGTGATACATTCCTCGGTAATAATTTTAGAATTATCATAATACTACGATAATTTATTATATTTGAAAACTTCATCGAAAACAACTGAAATTCATTCAAATGACGTCATAGAAAAAATAACACGCCTGGCTCTCTCTATAAAAGCAACATTTCATTCATAAAAAATTTCCCATTCATGTCATTCATCACAATACTATAACAATTTATTTTATTTAAAAATTAAAACTATGGAGCTACAAGTAATTAAACTCTATGAGTAAAACTTCACCGAAAAAAATCGTCCTTCTCTTTGTAAAATCAATGAATATTTCATTCATATCAGCTATGCAGACTCCATGAACTAAATGATTTTGTGTTAAAGAAATACAGCAATTCTAAATCAACTCAGTCTACATATTTTGCTGTTTACATTTTACATAGGAGAAAAATAGTCTTTGTTGTAGAAATAATCAAATTTGGATGATCATTTAAACTCAAATATATTGTAATTGCGTTGTTTCAGTATGTAGATGCACAGAATTTAAGCAAAAATAAAGTGGTTTTAGGACGGATACAACACTCAATATAAATTAAAAAGAACTTTAAAAATCATGATTTTGAGATAAGATGGATGCCATATATCATTTTGAAGTGGGTCACGTGAACTTTTCATGTCATGGTCACGTGATCGCTTCATATAAGGGGTGTTATTATTATTTTAATGTTTATTTCAAAAACTACTGAATATATTTTACTGAATTTTTTTTATATATTTTATGGAGCAATTTGAATATTACCTAAAATTTTCGAAGCAATTTTTGTATTTTAAATCCGCTTAAAAAATGTTTGAAAAATTAGGTCCCATAGGGCTCAATATATTTCATTTTTTTAACACGGGTTGCATCCAAAACTAATTGGGTGATATTATTCATTTATATTTACATAGGTCCTACAGACCGTCTGAACAACATACTAAAATTTCATTTTGATTAAGTCATTTTTACGGCAGTTATCGAGCTAACGGACAGACAGACAAACAGACAGACAGACAGAATGAACAAAGTTATAAACACTTTTCAACTTTGTTGTAAAGTGTTAAAAAGTAATATATTGAAATGTATCATATTTACGCAATTTTCTGTTTTTATATTTTCACAAACACGCATGAGCATGAATTTTTATTTGAAGTAAAATAAAAAATCTGTTGTGGGCAGCACATGACTTTCCCTGCAGACTCAAATTCATATTTTCTTTATTTCTTTAATAATTCATTAAATTCAGTTAAATTGCACAAAATAACACTAAAATTTGCATTTTTAATTCAATTTTTGTTTATATTTGGTAATTGGACATTTTTCCAAAAGTATCATAATTAAATGCGAAAAATCACAAATATCTCGAGAACTGTTAGTCCTAGAGTAATAGAGTTGTTCTTATTCTTTTCCTCATCAAAAATTACGTATGAAACAAGCATTTAATTGATATATTTGAACATGCGTAGCGTTTTTTTAGATTTTGGCGATTTTTGAGGGCCATTTCATAAAAAAGGCAGGTTGTTCTTTTCCGAATAATAACAAAATCTAATCAGCACCAAAGTATTCCACAAGTAACTTATATACCAAATTTCGTGAAATTTAGTTAATTAGTATTTTAGATAGAGTGGATACATGAAATTTTTGAGGACTATTTCGTAAAAAAGGCAGGTTGTTTTTTCCGATTAATACAAAAATCTAATCAGCACCAGAGTATCCTACAATTAACTTATCTACCAAATTTTGTGAAATTTGGTCAAGTAGTATTTTAGCTAGAGTGGATACATGGAATTTTTATGGCCCATTTCACAAAAAAAGGCGGGTTTTGTTCTTACGAATCGTACCAAAAATTAATCAGCACCAGGCTCATACCCAAGTGACTTACCTACCAAATTTTATGAAATATGGTCCATTAGTTTTTGAGTTAGAGTGGATGCACATATTGCACAGACAGACAGACACACAGACACACACACAGACGTCACGCTAAAAATAGTTTTTTAGTATTCTAGAGGTCTCGAAACGTGTAGATCCGTCGAAATCTCGAGTTGCGATTTTCGACATGATTCCAATACTTTCCCTATACATTACCATGTATTGCAGGGAAAGTAAAAATCTGATGTGGGCAGCACATGACTTTCCCTGCAGAATTATATACACATTCTCTCTATTTTAATTAAATTTCATTCACTATTAATTCAAGTTTCGTTCTCATTTGGTAATTGGACTCATTTTCAAAGGTGGCGTAGAGAAAAAAACAAAAATATCTCGAGAACGGCTAATCCTAGTGTAATGGGGTTGGTCTTTTTCTTTTCTTCGTTAAAAATTACGTATAAAACAAGCATTTAATGGATATATTTCAACATACGTAGTTTTTTATTTTAGATTTTGTCGATTTTTGCGGGCCATTTTGCAAAAAAAAGCAGGTTATTTTTTTCCGAATCTTACCAAAGTCACAGACGTTACACAGACGTCACGCTAAAAATAGTTTTTTCGTATTCTAGAGGTCTCGAAACGTGTAGATCCGTCGAAAACTCGAGTTGCGATTTTCGGCATGATTCCAATACCTTCCCTATACATTACCATGTATTGCGGGGAAAGTAAAAAAAGTTTAAAGTTTAAAGTTTTTTTCCCGTTGTTCTCCGAAACATAAGTTCTATCTAAATTCCAAAACTTATTTTTCCAGTTGTGTCCAAAAAACGTATATAAATAGTACCGACGTATCTTTCGAATGCCAGAGACGGATACTTTAGATGATTTACTACAGACTTTATTATTATGTATTCATGACAACCAGACTGCCGTGACTAATCGCTAAATCGATATCACGGCGCCACCAAAACATTCCAAAAAGGGCTATCGCTGAAGGCACCAACGGAGAAGCTCCGCATATAGATAGCCTGTTTACCGAATTGTACTGCCAAGTTTATTTCTTTGTGATAAACTGTCTGTAAATATGTTGAACATGGTAGATTTATAATTTTTAGTGATTTTTACTTACTTTGCAATACATGCTAAAGTATTACTTTCCCTGCAGTACATGGTAAAGTATAGGGAAAATATTGGAAGCATGCCGAAAATCGCAACTCGAGTTTTCGACGGATCTACACATTTTGAAACCTCTAGAACTCGAAATAATTATTTTTAGTCAGATGTCTGTGTGCGTGACTGTGTGTGATTGTGTGTGTGTGTGTGCCTCCAATGCATGTATCCAATCTAACTCAAAAACTAATTGAACTAATCTCATGTATGCACTCTAGCTGAGAATCTAATCGAACAAATTTTACAAAATTTCGTAAATAAGCCGCTTGTGGGATATCCTGCTACTGGTTAGATTTTAGTACGATATTCGGAAAAGTAAAACCAACCTTTTTTAAACAAAATAGTCAAGCAAAAATCGAAAAAATCTAAAATAAAAGATTACGTATGCTCAAATATATCTATGAAATGATTATTTTATAAGTAATATTTTACGAGGGAAAGAATGAGACCAATCCCTTATTTTAGGACTAACCTTTCTCGATATATTTTAGATTTTTCACATTTTTGTCATGCCGCTTTTGAAAAAATATCCAGTTGTCAAATAAAAACAAAAATCTGATGTGGGCAGCACATGACTTTCCCTGCAGACTTATATCAACGTTCTCTTTGTTTCAATTAAATTTAATTCACTTTTAATTCAATTTTCGTTCTCATTTGATAACTGGACTTATTTTCAAAGGTGGAGTAGAGAAAATACTAAAAAACTAAAATATCTCGAGAACGGCTAGCCCTAATGTAATGGGGTTGGTCTTATTCTTTTATTCGTTAAAAAGTACGTATTAAACAAACATTTAATGGGTATATTTGAGCATACGTAGTTTTTAGTTTAGATTTTGGCGATTTTTGCGGGCCATTTTGCAAAAAGAGGTGGGTTATTTTTTTTCGAATCGTACTAAAATCAAATCAGCAGCAGGGTGTCCAATAAGTGATTTATCTACCGAATTTTGTGGAATTCGGTTCATTAGTTTTTTAGCTAGAATGGATACAAGCTTTTGCGGGCCATTTCGCAAAAAAGGCGGATTCTTTTATTCCGAACAGTACCCAAAACTAATCAGCACCAGATTCGCCCACAAGTGACTTACCTATCAAATTTTATGAAATTCGGTCAATTAGTTTTTTAGTTAGAGTGGATGCAAAATCTGGACAGACAGACACACAGACACACAGACAGACAGACACACAGACACACAAACACACACACAGACGTCACACTAAAAATGGTTTTTTCGTATTCTAGAGGTCTGGAAACGTGTAGATCCGTCGAAAACTCGAGTTGCGATTTTTGACATGATTCCAATACCTTCCCTATACATTACCATGTACTGCAGGGAAAGTAAAAATTGAATTAAAAGAGCAAATTATTGTGTTATTTTGTTCCATTAAAAACTCAATTTAATGAATTGTTAAAGAAATAAAGAGAAAATGCATTTCCGTCTGTAGGGAAAGTAAGGTGCTGCCCATATCAGATTTTTACATTAAGAACAGGATAATCGATTGGAATTACGTTGATTGATTGAAATGATCGTAACACATTTCATTCAATTAGCTCAATATCTTTGAGATATGTAATGCTCATTGGCAAAAACCAAAATTTTTAAGTTCTAGAGAAAAGCTCTATATGCAGTACATACACGTATGTATACTTGTAAACAAAACAACTACAATGCGCTTCACTCATTTGATAATAGCGAATATATTTCTTTTTTATCATTTTAT
Source organism: Amaurobius ferox (assembly GCA_951213105.1). Classification (NCBI taxonomy): domain Eukaryota; kingdom Metazoa; phylum Arthropoda; class Arachnida; order Araneae; family Amaurobiidae; genus Amaurobius; species Amaurobius ferox. Next base: position 21,236,007 of record OX578154.1, on the reverse strand, counting down.
ATTCATTTTAGATACAAAACGTTCAATATCTGGAGTAAAGTGGATATTAACGTACAATAATGTATTTCCCTTTAAAAAAAATTACATATAAAATGACCATTTCTCCAACAAATATATACATAATTAATTTTTTCATAATTTCTTTCAATTTTTGGGAATTAACCTTAAAAATAGAAGGCTCTATGATCCAATCTCGCAAAATTATGTTTTCAATTTATAAAATAAGTTTTAAAAATTGAAGATCTTATGAACCCAATTTGCCGAAATTCCATTAGACTCTAACATTTATCAATTGCAATGTACGAAATACATTTTATTCGATTTACTCAAATTGTTAAAGATATAGGGTCCAGACTCATAGGAGGACATGTAGACAGATAAACACATACACACACACGCACGTCATTGTAAAAACATTTGATTCATATTCATAAAAAATAGCTTTACGAAAATATTTTAATGATAAAAAAAAACTTAGAATTTGCTGTAATAAAAACTAAATGATATAAAATCTTCCTAAATATAGCATGCACACAAATATATGGACATTAACCGGTTTCGAAGGGAGAAAAAGTCTTCTTCTTCAGGACAAACAAGAAGAGCAACTTCACCTACTGATTTAAGTTTGAAGAGTGCTGTGGAATAGTACTTCCTGGCTGAAGTAAGAGAATATTTGAATCACCGCGTGAGAAATGTAAGAGGAAAAGTCAATGAAGAGACAATATACGAGAAAGGATACAAGTGAGTGGTAAAAACCACGAAAAGGCAGAATAAGAAATATGAACAAGAAGAAAACAAGGCTGTAAGAATGGATATCATAGGAAATAAAAACAACTCAATAATGAATAAGTAGTTAATAGTGAGGGTTAAATCACTTTTCAGTTGTTTCTACAGATCGCTGTAGAACTACGAACGATATAGCTTGGAATTGGAAGTAAAAAAGAAAATTATTTAAAAACTACATCTTCAATGTGTTTTGAAATAAGTGCTGATTTTGCGCGCGAGGATTGTTCAATTAAATTTAATTTAAGGGGAAACAATTCAAAATTAAATGGTGTGTGGTTCAACTCAGCTTTCTCATATCCAATTTTTTTTTCAAATTTAGCAAATTTTAAAATTTCAAATACAATTTAAAGTTTTCTCTCGAATTTAAAATGCATTCTATCAAGTTCTAGATTTTTGAATTACAAAGCCGAATATAAAGTTTCGTAAAAATCCATTAAAATCTGTAACTGCTCTCATGTACCTCATCGACCACAGATATTAGACAGACAGACAGAGAAACAGACGGACATCACTCCAAAAATAGTCCAAACATGTTTAGAAGATCTTAAAGTATATATTGCTATCCAAATCTTGAAATCGAAAATTTTCCTGAAAACAATACTTTCTCAATACTACGTATAAGACAGCAATAATTATGTTATGTAGTGGGCGTCATATGCTGTTTCCACACTATTTCTTTCTTGTAAATTCCTTTTACTTTCCTTGCAATACATGGTAATGTATAGGGAAAGTATTGGAATCATGTCGAAAATCGCAACTCGAGTTTTCGACGGATCTACACGTTTCGAGACATCTAGAACACGAAAAAACCATTTTCAGCGTGACGTCTGTGTGTGTGTCTGTGTGCCTGTCTGTCTGTGCATATTTTGTATCCACCCTAACTAAAAAACTAATACACCGAATTTCACAACATTTTGTAGGTAAGTCACTTGTATGCGGGTCTGGTGCTGATTAGTTTTGGGTACGATTCGGAATAAAAGAACCCGCCTTTTTTTGCGAAATGGCCTGCAAAAGCTTGTATCCACTCTAACTGAAAAACTAAAAGACCGAATTTCACAAAATTCAGTAGATGAGTCATGTATAGGCCACCCTGGTGCTGATTAGATTTTGGTATGATTCAGAAAAAAATAACCTGCTTTTTTTTGCAGAATATGTAATTTTTAACGAGGAAAAGAATAAGACCAACCCCGTTACACTAGAACTAGCCGTTCTCGAGATATATTAGTTTTTTCGTATTTTCTCCACGCCACCTTTGAAAATAAGTCCAGTTATCAAATGAGAGCGAAAATTGAATTAAAAGTGAATTAAATTTAATGGAAACAAAGAGAACGTGGATATAAGTCTGCAGGGAAAGTCATGTGCTGCCCACATCAGATTTTTTGTCAATAAAGCCGAGACGTGGAAAAAACTTTGTCCCATATTCCTGAGAGAAAAAATTCGAACTTTTCCGAGTCATATTCTCTCACACGTGGATCTAAATCCCTCCACCTTTTAAGCCATAATAAACCTTTAAAGCAAAAAAACTTTCGATGAAGTCACTCCAATATGTCCCAAATTCGGGACTAATGTCCCATTAATGGCGACGAGGTGTTATTTATTTCAGCACATCTCGAACTATTTTATTTCTGGTGAGCTTCATTGTGGGAAGAAATATTAGAGCGAAAAATGTACCAAATACGTTTGGCTCAAACAAATGAGGGAAAATGTATTTGGAAGAAATTAAGAAGTTTCTTTTTCATAGAACGCTATTTATTCATGAAAAATATCATTGGGGTAGCACTTAACTTTATCAAATTCCATTTTCTTTTAGATATATTCACCAGCAGATATACCCGCTCTGCTCGTGATTGAAATCGACCTGCAAATTCTATTGGTATTATACATGGCATCGTTCTTAAAAAAATTATATTAACACTTATAACTCAATTCACTTATAACTCAATTATAACTCATCACACTTATAACTCAATGCGTAAGAATCCCTGTTTTCGCTAATCTGCACAGGCAAATCTGAAGAATAAAACATCCCGGTTCCGTTTGCAAACAAATTTACAAAATTGCGGAATATCGGTTACAATACGTTAAAATGGTATCAAAATTTATACCAGAGCCACAATCGGTTACACAGAATAGAAAATACTCGAATTTGTTAATTTCTGTCAAAATAAAAGATTCAATTTATTTAATTATAAATTTTGGACAATTTATTTCCTTATATACACAGTATATGTATAGTAATATATATGGAAAGTATTGTGAATTGTTCGAAATCCAGTTTTCGACTGGAGAGCACGTTTCAAGTGTCCCTGATCATGAATCGAACATTTTTAAGGTGATGTCTCTGTGTGTGTCTGTGTGTGTGTGTGTGTGTGAAAGTATGTATGTGTATGTGTGTGTGTGAAAGTATGTATGTGTATGTCTGTGTGTATGAAAGTATGTGTGTGTATGTGTGTGTGAAAGTATGTGTGTGTGTGAAAGTATGTGTGGGTGAAAGTATGTATGTGTATGTGTGTGTGTGAAAGTATGTGTGTGTATGTGTGTGTGTCAATGAGCCTGTGGAGACGATATCTCACGAACGAATAGAGCGATTTGTATAAAATTTTGTGCACAAATTACAATCCGAGAGTACTGGAAGCCTATTGTATTAAAATACAATCGAATATACAGAACCCCACTAAATTTTCGTGTGAAATTTCGAAAAAAATCATCAGAAAATTAAAACCTTTAATAATGTCACGCAAATAAATATTTCTTATGTAATTTTTCCTTAGAAAACTATTGGCATAAACTTCAGAACGCTAGCATGAACCGTTCTCGAGATATTGCACATTTTTTAAATAAATGTATCAATACATTTTTTTTAATTTATGGGATTTTTTAACTGTTGAGAAACATGTTAATTTTTCATATTTCATATGTTATATCATGCGATAAATTGGGTGACATCATTCTCGTGGATCTAGCTCGTTCTATCCATGAGAAAAGATCATTTGAGTAAAACTTTTGCATTTGAACGCCAATAGTCATTTATCTGCTATAAGAATAACTTATTTCACAGTTCATAACACTTGGCAAGATTTTGGATACGAATTTGGCAGAATGTCGCCAACTTTGCTATTTTTTAAATGTTACCAAATTAAAGAAAATCTCGCCAAATCAATGAAAATGACGACTAATTGTCGAAAATTCAATATCTTGGAAAGAATATAAGTATCTACTCTAAGAATAATATAATTTTTACTGTAAAAGTAGTAAATTTATTGCATTATATAAGGAAAGTCAGATGCTGCCCACATCAGATTTTTTAAATAGTACAAGATAAATATAATTCGTCTATCGTTTAAGTACAATTGATTTAATTCCTTTGACACACATTATTATATAATTTTTACCAATAGAAAAAAAAATTATCTGCATCATTCTATTGCATTGAAAGGTTTTTACGTTTTTAACACTTTACAACAAAGTTGAAAAGTGTTTATGACTTTGTTCATTATGTCTGTCTGTCTGTCTGTCTGTCTGTCCGTTAGCACGATAACTGCCGTAAAAATGACTTAATCAAAATGAAATTTTAGTATGTTGTTCAGACGGTCTGTAGGACCTATGGGAATATAAATGAATAATATCACCGAATTAGTTTTGGATTGAACCCGGGTTGAAAAAATGAAATACATTGAGCCCTATAGGACCTAATTTCTCAAACATTTTTTAAGCGGATTTAAAATTCACAAATTGCTTCGAAAATTTCAGGTAATAGTCAAATTGTTCCATAAAATATACAAAAAAAATTCAGCGAAATATATTCAGTAGTTTTTTAAATAAAAATTAAAATAGTAATTACACCTCTTATATGAAACGATCACGTGACCATGATATGAACGATCACATGACCCACTTCAAAATGATATATGGCAACCATCTTGTTTCAAAATCGTGATTTTTTAAAGTTTATTTTAATTCATATTGAGTGTTGTATCCGTCCTAAAACTACTTTATTTTTGCTTAAATTATGTGCATCTACATACTAAAACAACACAATGACAATATATTTGAGTTTAAATTTTCATTCAAATTTGATTATTTCTACAACTAAGCCTATTTTTCACCTATGTAAAATGTAAACAGCAAAATATGTAGAATGAGTTGTATTAGAATTACTGTATTTCTTTAACACAAAATAATTCAGTCCATGGAGTCTGCATGGCTGATATGAATGAAATATTAATTGATTTTATAAACAGAAGGATGACTTTTTTCGATGAAGTTTTAAGCATAAAGTTTATGAATTGTAGCTCCATGGTCTTAATTTTTAAATAAAATAAATTATTATAGTATTGTGATAAATGAAATGGAGAAAGTTATGAATGAAATCCTGCTTTTATAGAGAGATCCAGGCGTGTTATTTTTTCTATCACGTCATTTGAATTTATTTCAGTTGTTTTCGATGAAGTTTTCAAATATAATAAATTATCGGAATATTATGATAGTTTTAAAAATATTACCGTGGAATGTATTGCATTTTAGAGATATTTAAACCAGGCAATTTATATTTCAATGCCGTCATTTGAATAAAGTTCATTTTTGTCAATGAAGGTTTAAGTTTTCAAATATAATAAATCAATTTAGTATTGTGATAAGTTTTAAAATATTACCGAGGTATGTATTGCATTTTCGACTTTTTTAAATAAAATTGCATTGAAGTTGGAAAGTGTTTCATAATCAATGCTTTAAGCATGATTGATCTTTCTTGTTCTTTAATGTCTCAACAAATCCTAATCCTAAAAACTCGTAACATAGACCGGATTACTGCAAAGAAATGGAGATCAACTATATATGGAAAATAATTACTTCAAAATTATAGATGTGTATAGGGAACGGACAAACAAACAAACAAACATACACTCAATTTTGTATCTAATATATATAAAAAAACTGTAGTTCTCAGCCTTCTCTAACCGATTAGAGTGAAACAAACCCTGAAGCGTGCACTAATGTGCATATAAAGAACAGCGAAGCTGCATATTGGATACATATATATATATATATATATATAAATATATATTTCAAAATCAGTGGGCTCTCGAGTAACCAGGTGTTCACCGAAATGGGAAAGCAACTGATCAGCCAGAAGTTTGGCTATGATGGATGTGTTAGCGGTAGCATTGCAAAGACTCGCCAATGGCATCTTCAGAACTGGGCCCGACTTCGCATGTCACAGGAGTGCGTACCACCTCCCCTGAACCAGCGCGTCTGGAACGCGAGCCATAGGTACTGCTATAATTCGCCACGGTTGAGCGACTACAGGTCTTCCCCTGCTGGCCATGCCCATGCCCTCCCATAGGACCAGACGAGAAATTAGTTCCTTATGTTCACAAGGATATATAGGATCTGAAACAAAGCTGCAAAGGGCGGTAATACTCATGATCTGTACATCTATACCACTAAAATAATGACTTCTCTTGCAACATAAACACTACACATCCATTAGTCGGTATATATTTTTTAAAAAAACGTTATCACTACTGACAAACTGCATCCTTCTTGCACAATTCTGAAGACCACACATTACATCATTTTCCACAGCTAACTACATAAACGCAACGTAACAGGCTTCAGGCAATCGAAAATGGGAGAAAGCAAGCACTTATTCCCGCAGTTTAACTAGTATGACAAAATTTGCATATGCCGGAATGTTGATATCTTTTCCTCCGGGAAATTTGTTTCAGGAAAAACCATGGACTCAGAGCACAATTTTCGGTGTATATGCAAAATGCAGGTATGCCTACAGAGGGGAGGAGGGTTAAGAAAATTGAAAATCGAGAAGGGGGAGTAAAAACTTAGGATATCATAAAAAAACATCATAAGAAATCAGCGATTTGGAGAGGGGCGTCATGCTATCTGATGGAGGGGGGATCTGCACCTCTGCAGAATGGACACTGATATTTAAAAGAAATTGGCTGAGATCACTGACGGTATTTAAATGTATTGTTTCCCCTATTGAAGCCCCCTCTGCCTCAAATCCGCTTTGGCGTGCAATTTGGCGTGTTTCCTGCAACATGAATCTGCTTCTAGCTCCTAAACTGAACATTTCTGACGTGTAGTTCCATTAGCATTTTTACTCAACATCTCAAACCCTTTTCAACGGTACCACTTTTATCAAAATCTACGACTGACACTTCTTGCACTTCCCTAGTGAGAGAATAGACCGCATATTCAACTCCTTTTAAATTTCTTGCACCAATTGTATTATGTAAAGCGAAGGATATTTTTCACGGGATATTTCGCAAAAAAAAATTTTTAAAAAAATACTAGCTTTGTTTTGTGAAGATCCGCCATATTAAAATGTTCTACTGCACTAAGCTGCGCACCAAATTTCAGATCTTTAAGACGTGGGAAAGTATGTTAAAAATAAGCATCTCAGGCAGATAATCCTCGGTCAAAGCCTGGCTGCCTATTTAACCGATGGAATTCAATAAAAGGTTTTATAAAGGCTTGATTGGAGATCTGTGATACACATTGATTACAAAATCGCAAAAGATTGAAAAGTATAAACTGAAATAATATGTTTTTAATTTAGACTGTTTTAATAAAATGCTCTAAAAAGGTAAAAGTTAAAATTTAGTAAAAAAGATAATTTTTTTTTGCATCTACGTAGATCATCACACAACGCAACTTGTTTTCTCATTGCTGGAGGATGTATTTTTTCTCAAAATTGTTTAAAGCAGTGGGAAGCCAAACAAAACCAGTTGGTGAACAAAAGAGAACAACGGGGAGTAACCTCTGGTACCCTGGTATTTGACATTTAATAACACTCAGTTACTTAGGACAAACGTTCTAAAAAATACATTTTTCAATTTTTAACGCTAATAATAGATGCGAACAGTTCACCAAAGGAAAATATATTTTTTTTAAAACAGCAAACTCAAAGCATTTTGAAATATGTATTGATTTTATTTACTATAATGTGCTATGAAATTCTATGAAAACACAGAAAGAATTGGAATTTGTAGTGGGCGTCAAATGTGCTGCCCACATTTTTCGTTGTATGTCAATAAATGAAGCGTGAAAAAAAAAACGCTATCATATATTCCTGACAGACAATTTTCAAACTTTCTCAAATCGAATTTCCTCACACGCGGAGAAATAAATAGTTTTATCTTTTAAGCCGTGAGAAAACCTTTAATGCAAAAACGAAAACTTTTCGGCGAAGTCACTCCAACATATCTTCAGTTCACGATTCCTGCTCCATTACGGGCGGGATGGTGATATTTATTTGTGTACTTGTGCAAACTATGTTGTTGCTCAAGAGCTTCTTGATGTGTATGATGTGAAGAATGGTGGGAGCGAGAAATAGATAAAAAGTATAAGTCCCAAATAAATGAGAGAAACTACAGGGTGATCATAAAAAATTTCCCCGATATATGAACCCCTAGCGGTCTAATCGCTCAACCAATCTAAAGGAACTTTCAGATATTGTTATTTGAAGGTATGCGCTCATGATTGTAATGATTTTAAACAATAGAGCTCTCACGTTTAAGGTTACAGTGAAAAAATTTCAAAATTTTCTAATGGCAACACGCACTTTTTTCCTGCGCAAATTGCTCAGCGCATTGAATAACCATAAATGGCGTTGGAACGATACACGTATGACGAAAATTGGCGGCGTAAAACGTTTGCAAAGAAGAGCGTTGTAAAGGACCAATGACAATCCCCAGCAATGGCGGCGATCGAGTAAGACGGTTATTTTGGAGCTCGGTATGAATGCATTTTTAAGTGGTTATAAAGATATGTTAAGGATTTATAATAGATGTGGAATGTTCCCCGTTGTATACAGTACAGCTTGATATAGTTTGTGAAACATTTGTGTGTATATTTAGGTAAATATAAGTGTTATAAAGTACCATATTTACTCTATGTTAAGTGAATCTGGAAGCCCATGTTAAATTTTGAAATGGCGATCCTTTAACTACGCACTTCGTTCAGACTTGAGATTTTTCTGTCGAATTTTAAAGTTTTATATTTCACGCTATGGACGTAGTTTACTATATTGTAAAATGTTTGATATATGGAAAAATGTGAAAAATTCTGAAGTTTAATGTGGATTAACTAACTTTGTGATACAACAACCGGTTTCGACGAAATTGGTCCTTATATGATTTTGTGCGGGACAGTCTTTTGTGTATCTCTTGAACTATATGTGTTAAAAATATAAAAGTGGTATAGACGAATACCTATACAGCCAAGGAGCCTTGTATATAAATTTGAGCGTTATAGTCACTATATAGGAATTTCTACAAATTATTAAAAATATTATGACGTCACAACCTCTTGCTTCATCTTCCGTGCTGCTCGGAACTTAGTAATGGCGGTTTGTTTACCTTTTGGCTCAAGTTGAATTGATATTTTTCCTCTAGATTTTAAGGCCTTGTAATTGATGTACTGCAATAAGTATTGTTCCAAATAACCTGTGGATATATTCAAAAAATCGGAAAAATTAAGAGGCATGTATTGAACCGGTAAAGTTTGGTTAATGGTGAGCGGTTTCGACGAATTGGACTTCTTCATGTTTTGCTGCGGGCCAGCTTTTTGGGTATCTTTAAAACTATAATGTGTAAAAATATAAAAATAGTACCGAAGGATACTTATACATATATAGAACCCTGTATTAAAGTTTGTATGGTGTGGTCAACATAGAAAGATTATAAGAATTATTATAAACGACACTGACGTCATGGCCACCTCGCCTTTCTGGATTGAGTGAAGGTTGTGCTTGTCGCTGTCCTTGTTTACTAAATAGTGCCTTGGCGCTGGTCAAAGTGGGTTGGAGTCGCCTGACTCCAGACTTGGAACATTATTATATTGGAACCGACGTCATCATTGGGTACTTTATTGTTTTGACTGTGTCTCAAAGGATTATAAGGAAAGCCCCTAGATACTTAAGAAACTCGGTAATTAGGAAAGACTTCAAAATAAAAACTGTTAGAGCCCAAATCAAAAAGCTAGCGCTTAAATTCTACAAAAATCTGCCATCTGTCCCAAATGAACTATTATTTAATCTGCATGACTATGATCATCGCAAGGCTAAATCTCGTAAGAGACCCCGCTCGGTACTTAACTTTGATATTCGGTACTAGGAACGTCCCACCTTAATCAGTTGATATTAAAGAAAACTCGCGATCTTTGGTTTTCTACAACATGTTTAAAATCCTAAACTGCTAAAATGCTAGGTTACCCTCAGATCTGCATCAACCCCCCCAAACTGCTTAAACTCTTAATGTGCAACAAACTGCCACACTAGGAGCTAGGACAAATAATAGAAACAGTAAATCAAAAACCTCGAACCTCCAACTATGGACCAATGAAATAATGTCACAGTATGAAGATAAGAACCACACCTAGAGATTGGAGATTAAAGGCGCTTCGCGCCTGGTGCTCTGTTCTGGACGAAACTCTATGAATACTGTGTCTCCTTCGAACTTTGGATCTGAGGGCCAGATTGGACTTCCGCTTGTTGTGACTACCTTGGAATGATGGTTGACTATCATTGTGGGTACTTGACTCTGTGACTTAATTATTTTAAATTTAGTAATATAGTATTTAACTGTAAGTGATTTATTGATTATATTTGGACTTAGTGTAATTTTATTTTGGATCATTGAGTGCTCGATACAAATTGTAATTGATTAGTTTAAGTAATTATTATGAATGTATTTACATATATTATAATGTTTTGTAACCTATAATTATATTGTATTGGTATTAATCAATTGGTGATAATGATTTATGCATCGGAACTTGATCTTCTGTTGGGATCTTTGCCTGAGTGGGAAAATCATGGAATAGCCCCCCGGACAGAGGAACAGGCTGATTATTGGTATCCCATTAGGGATGTGACGGATTATTTAGAGGTTTTTAAATCCTTTTGTTCAGAAAGGCGGTCTTCGCATTTTGCGAGACCCTTGCAGGGCTTATTAATTACCCAATTTATAGGGCCTCTGAAGGATATTATTATTAGACTTTGTGATGCCTATGCACTTAAAGAAGAAAATCTGGAGGATAGTGTAGGAGAAGGTAAGATCTTGAGCAGTGAAATGGCTAGGTTACAGAGTATGAATAGGGAGAAAGATTGCCTTTTAAAATCCCTAAAGGATAAAAATTTGGCTTTAGAGAGATCGGTTAAAGAATTAATGGAAGACAAGTTCCCAGAGGCTTACGATGACATGGTCAAGAGTCAGGGAGCCATGGTTAGATCGCCCTCCCCTGAGGAGGAAGTTGATTTGAGAGAGACTTTGAGGAAAAGGGAGGACACTCTGAGGGCCTATCGGGCTGAATTGCGGGCCCTGAAGAGCGTGAAAGCGGAGGACGTGGTGAGTCTGCAGGAGAAATTGGAAGAAAAGAAGTTGGATTTGATGGACCGGGATAGAGCTTTGAATGAGGCCAAGATAATAACTAATGATGTTAATAGACAATTAAATGTGAAGACCAGTCAGTTGGAAAGGATGAAGGGAGATCTTCAGTCTAGAGAGAGGGAGATCCAGGACTTAAACTTGAGATTGGAACTCCTTAAGGGAGGCACACTTGGGTCTGGAGATGAAGGAGTAATAACTAATCTGGCCAGGGATGCCCCCGGTGATTCTGTTCTTTCAGAGACTGGTGATGAAGTGATTGTTCCTTCTCCTGGTGACTCGGATTACTTGAGTTTGGTAGCCCATATCATTGAAAAAGTTAATGAAGACGATTTGCGATTCTGTTTCTTCTCGGACGACCATGCGGTCCAGCCTGGAGTATTGGTCAGGGATAAAATGGTCAAATTTGGACAGTTCTTGGTGAAAAGAAGGGAAGCCAAGTTTTCCAAGACGATGCAGAGAGAATTGATGAAATTAGTTGTTCAGCCTCTGGTTGGATGTTTATTGACTACCTCTAGACAACTTAGGTTCTCCGAGGCAGCTTTGATTAAGTGTAGAGCGGACAAGAGACTCAGTGCTGCAGAGGTTGGCGGGGATGATATTTGCCCTCGTCCTGTCAGGCGTGCCTCTCTTGGGGATTTGGATACCGGTCAAACCGGGAGCAGGGAAATTGGTCCCTCAGAAAGTAAGGTTGTAAATCTTCTGGCCTCCAACTGTGTACAGTTGAGTGGACTTATGGGTGATCTGAAAGAATCCCTTGGTGTATTGAATAGGGTTGCTGTTTCTGGGTTGGGAGTTCCCCCTGTGAGGAGAACCCATTCGCCAGAGGTTTCTGTGGCTCAGGATACTCCGCCATCTCCCCTGTCTAGTACTTTGGATGAACGTTCGCTCTTGATTAGTCCTGTTAATGGAGCCTCTTATCGTGACACTTTGAATTTTGTACAAAGGGGTCTGAATTACCGTGATAGTGGCATAGCTTTTGAGAAATTTTTCGGGGCCTCTGGTGGTGGTTTGGTTATTGTGGTAAGTCATCCCCTTCAGATTGAGGAGCTTAAGGCGGTCCTTCTAAGGATTCCAGGATTTGTGGACGGCTTTGTTTTCGGGCCTTTTGTTCGCCGGAGTCCTAAAATCATTGTGTTTGGTGTAGAAGCAGACCTCGGGGCTGGAGAAGTACTTGATAGAATTTCTAGGCAGAATGTTTGCTTAAAGGACAGGAACGACTTAAGGGTCTGTTTTAGTATCAAGGCTAAGAAGGGAAAACACTGGATTCTTGAGGTTGCCCCGGACATTTTTAGAGCTGTTATTGCCACTGGAAGGTTATACTGTGGTTTTAATAGTCTGCCCGTAAGGTAATTTAGTAGTGTGTTATTATGTACCAATTGCGGGAGACTGGGTCACACTAAAATGAAATGTACTGAGGTTTCGACCTGTTTGAACTGTGGGGTGTGTCATGAAGGGGGTTGCCTTGGGGAAGAGAGCTGTATTAACTGTGTTGAAGCAAATAAGAAATTTGGTTTAAACTTGAAGTCTGATCATTCATGTAGGTATAGGGACTGTCCCCGATTTCAAAGGGCTTTGGAAGTTTCCAAAAATTTTATAAACTATGGGAATTAGATTTTGTTTTTGGTAATACTTAGTTGTTCCTGGAATTTGGGGAATGGTACATATATAATTTTATGGTATTATATTGATTTTGTGATGCATTTTAAATTTTATAGTATAAAATTGGTTGAGCTGTATTAGTTTATTTGGATTTTGGGGGGAATTTATTGGTTTAGTAAGTATTGTGAATCTGGATTTTTATTTAGTGTTTATAATTTTATTTAGAACCCCCGGACTGTTTATGGAGTTATTTTGCATTCGGGAATGGTTTTGGTTTTCGATCGCCTAGGGCTTGTGGGATCTTTTATCTTATAGTTGTTTTCTCGTTTTGGACACCGGCTTTGGGTTTGTTGATATGTTTTATTTTGGTTGTGTTTTTGGTTTTCGGTTTCTGCTTCAGATTGTACTTGTTGATTTAATTTAGGATTTTGATGATATGTTGTAAGGGCTTATTTGTTTGTTTAGGATGTTTCGTGGGTTATGTCTATATGCTTTGTTTTTATTCTAGTTTGGAATATTTTATTGGACACTTTAAATATTAATGTTGTGAAAGACAAGATATTTTGTATATATGATTTATGTATTTGGATTGTAGAACTTATTACCTGCTACATGAAGCAGAGGTTATGTTGCCGTGTATCGCCTTGGCCGGCTGTTCTTTAGAGATAATAAATTTCTGTGGGTGGAGGGCGTCGCCGTTCTGTCGGTGGCGCGTCTTGCCTGGTTGGTCCCTTTGCGGACGGGTCCCTGGTCTGCTGGTGGGGGTTTCGGTCGTCTCCGTCGGCGCTCTTCTTGGGGACTGGCGGCTTCTGGCCTCGCTCGGCGGGGCGTTGGTCTGTTGTCCCCTTGGCGTCCCTGGTTGTGCGCGGCTATGTGGGGGAGTCGGCGGTTTTCTCCGTCCGGCGGGGCGGGTTGGCCCGTTGACTTGCTTGGTGCTGGGGGTCTCTTTTTCTCCCGACCGTGCGTGAAAACCTTTACGCCCTCGAAGGCAAGGTGCACGGTTTGGGTCGTGGAAAGGACCAATGACAATACAAGAGAGGAGAGGGAAAAAATCTTTTATTGGAAATACAATTTTTTAACGTGCCCACCTTCGCAGACGATAACGCAGTGCATGCGGGAGATTGTTGACAACAATGACGAACGTAACATCGCAGGAAGAATCTGTATAACTTCACGTTTTATGGCATCTTTCAATTCTGACAAATCTAGTGGATTTGATGCGTACACCTTAGATTTCAGATAACCCCAGAATCAAAAATCCATAGGAGTGAGGTCGGGGGATCGCGGTGACCACGGAACTGCAAAGTTACGGGATATGCCTCTATCACCAAAGTTCTGTTGCAGCACTTGTTGAATGCATGTAGCGACGTGTGGAGGAGCACCATCTTGTATCCATACAATATCATTAACGCCATTTCGCTGCTGCAATTCTGGAATTACGTAATTCTGCAACATTGTTTTATACCGAGGAGCGTTTGCATACCATTGGAAGTGACCTCTTCGAAAAAGTACGGACCGAGAACGAATGTGTTTGCGATGCTGCACCACACAGTCACTTTAGCTTTGTTTAAAGGCACTGGTGCCACATCGTGAGGATATTCGGCAGCCCAGTGAACACAGTTCTTGGAGTTTACGTTACCAGTTAAGGACAAGCTGTTGCTCGTCTCCAGGTTGCAACATCTGGACGCGCTGGTATCGATAATGAAACATCTGCAGAACAGATCGCAGAAGCTCGAGGACTGTGGTTTTCGGTACATCCAAATTCCGGGAAACACTTCTTGCAGTACGCAATGGACCTGTATTAATCATATTATGCACTTCCGCAATAACTTCAACAGGAACATATGGTCGTCCGGATCGCAGTCTATCACATGTGCATCCAGTTTCTTCAAAAACATTTTTTGCCAAATCACGTACGGTTCGTACGGAACATGGGCCTCGTCTTAGCGCATGATTTTGCCGATAAACTCGCACTGCTTCGGCAGCATTTTCCCCTTCAGATAAAACGGCTTTATCAATTCACCTCGTTGTTTCCCTGTAAGTGTCATTTTGTTGGTACAATCGAACACCTGATTGAAGAAACAATCTTCCTACACTGCTTATTAAAAGGTTTTCCCCAAGCAATGCTTTGCACATGGTGTTCTGTCATTAGTGCTTCTACTGTCTATCCCTGTGAATTATGCAAAGTGCGTCAAATCACATCCTCTCTGTGTTGTCATTGATCCTTTACAATGCTCTTCTTTGCAAATGTTTTACGCTGCCCGTTTTCGTCATACGTGTATCGTTCCAACGCCATTTATGGTTTTTCAATGTGCTGATCAATTTGCGCAGGAAAAAAGTGGGTGTTGCCATTCGAAAATTTCGAAATTTTTTTCACTGTAACCGTAACAGTGAGAGCTCTATTGGTTGAAATCATCACAATTTTGAGCACATACCTTCAAATAACAATATCTGAAATTTCCTTTCGATTGGTGGAGCGGATAGACCGTTAGGGGTTCATATATCGGTGAAGTTTTCTTGTGACCACCCTGTATATCTGAATGGAGTTAAGTAGTTGTTGTTTTTTACACTTGTAAAGATCCTTGCTAGCTGTCATAAAGTAGAATTGTCCTTATCAAAATTACCACTATAGGACTTACCTATGATGCCGTCGCTAGGGGTGGAGCATGTAAGCTCCAGGTCCTCAAGCTGGAGAGACGAACACACAAAATATAAAGAAATACACTTGACTTAATTGATCAATTTATTTTAATATTTTAAGTTATAGATATCCATTGTATCTTGAGTAATGATACTATTATTAAATATATTATTATAAGACATATAACACTGACAACATTTCATTAATACATATTTACACACATAATAACATTGACATATATTTTTAAAACAGTTTCTTTTAATCAATCGACACTCAAAATAGTTCTTTTAGCTCAACATCTAAGAACTCGTTAATATAATCTACTCTTACGAACTGATTGTTCATTATTTGCATAATCGATAAAAGTGTGCCTTCCGTGCTAATTAGTGACAAATTGAAAGTTGATTTACCTCTACTCGTTGTGTTAAGTACGTATTCGTGCAATCTCGATGGTGTACGAAACTGTTGCTCATCTCATAACTGCAACAAGCTTCCATTTTATCGCTCACGTTCGATATACCTTTTTTCACAAAAACCAAGAAACATGATGTTAGCTCGTTCGAAAATTTGAAGTCGACTGAACTTTTTGGAATACGGCTTTGGGGCGCTTTTTTCTTTCCCCCATTGTTTCCTACCACATCTCCCATTCGTTGTTGATGCAGCAGGGGATGACCACTGTTTATGTATGCATGTGTTGTCATTGGCTCCCTCTGCAGCATTTAGATAGTTCATTATTTTGGTTGGCATCCGTAAATGACATTACAAAATGTCGTGAACGCCGTACGACACTAGCAACAGAAAATCGAACCTTGGATCTCCGACTGGCCGGCCGACACTCTACAGTTCAGCTACTGGGACGAAATTGCAAGCTCTTATTGTCGAAGTGGACTCTGCATTCTCTACCCTCTAATGTCAGATTCTCGGGCAACTGACAATCTGACTGACTACCTTCAGCTATTTTTTCCTGAGATTAGCCTCCTGCTACTACCATTTTTACCCAAATTAGAAACCTGCGTAGCCATTATCCTCTTAATTTGAAATCGGTGCCCAATTTTCCAGAGTCCACTGAATCTGTACTAGTCGTTCTAGGGTTACTTTTAGACCTTCTATATATTAAAATTAAAAACTGTATTCTTGTAGCCATGGAAATTTTTAATAAAATGACCTCCTATATATTAAAATTCAAAACTGTGTTCTTGTTGCCATGGAAATTTCTAATAAAGTGACCTAAGCTTATAAGTAGATCCTGCTCTGAATTAATTTTGATGAATGAATCCCTTTATTTCATTCTTATTAACTTATATGAACTTATTGTGTTCTCTCCATATGTTCTTAAAAGAGAAAAAAAAACTATGTTAACTGTTCTTATTTTCTCGGTTCTTTCTTTTTCTTTTGACCATTTTTATTTCTATTTTTTTCTAAATTTTCTTTTCTAAATTTTATTCTACATTTCTGTTTTTGTTTTTCATGTGCCCAATTTTATTTTTCCTTTTCATATATTTTCTTTTCATGTATTTTCTAACTTTTACTTTTAAAATTTTATTATTTTCTTTAATTTTAATCTATTTTTCATTATGTTAATATACCTCACTCTAAATTTTATTGTTCAATGATCTTTTTATCTATATTCGCAATAACCCTTTTCCCATTTTTGAAAAATGGACGTACTTGCCAAGTTCAAATATAATGTAAAACTCTCTGTTTAACCACTATATTTTTCATCAATTGTTATCTTTTTAGACCTAAATAAATGTTCGTTCGGCGGGATGGTAGACCTTGGGTGCCTCCTGAGTGCAAGAGGTATCCTTTCCCGGCCGTGCAGCTAGCTACGGTAAACCCTCTGTGAGTCGCACGATCTGGAGTCTTCAGACCTCCGATATATTTGCACTAACTTGAGCAAGGTTGATTTGTTCGGACACCATTGTAAAGAGCCTTGCCGCCCCAACAGGGAATCGAACCCTGGATCTCTGATCTGACTAGCCGACGCTCTACCGTTGAGTTACTGGGACGAAATTGCAAGCTCTTATTGTCTAAGTGGACTCGGCACACTGTTTTATTTAGTTGGCTACTTCTGTTTGTTTGTCAGTGTCCAAATTTGATATGAATGTTTGATCCACTTCTACAGGGTCAATTTCTTAAAAATTTTCACACACACTTATTTACGACAATACAAAATTTAATCAAATTTGGAACAATGCTCTCCCCGGATGCTGACCCACCTTCCCAGAATCATGCTCAGAACCCATAAAAATCATGACCCATAAAAATTCCGTTGTTATGAGTCAGTTTTAATCTGTTATATATGCACTTGAGCGGTCCACGGGCATTCTGACAGTAAGTATTTAAAATAACGGTTTATTAATGAAATGTCTTTCTGTGATGAAACACAGCACTCAATCCCTCTCTGCATACCCGCAGAAAGTATTATTTTCCCTCATATTTTCGATATTGACATTTTGAGGAATAAACACGTTTTAAGATTCCCTGAATCCATTTCAACCTTTTTAACACTTTAAAACATAGTTGAAAAGTGTTTATGGCTTTGTTCTTTCTTTCTGTCTGTCTGTCTGTCTGTCTGCCTGTCTGTCTGTACGCCCTCACAGCAAAGATCGTCACATGTGTGAGAGTGACGTTGTAGTCATGTGACACGTGAGTCATGTGACACAATGAGACATCATATTTGTGACTTCTATGCGACGTTGCGTATTAGTAACTTTGTCACTTCATTGTGACTATATTCTGTGACGTTTCCACAATTTAATTAACACGTAACAATGTGATGACATTCCAATGGCAACTATAATGTGACGTCACAAACAAGTTAATATGCGACGTCACAAACGACCATGAAAATGACCAAAATAACTTTGCTGAGACCTTAATATGACATTGTGGAGACGTACTACGGCGCGGCGTCCTGTGACGTCCCAAAGTCACAGTGTGAGGTAAATCTTACGTCACTGTGAAAAAAAATGCTGTTAGGGTGTTAGCACGATAACTGCCGTAAAAATAACTTTATCTAAATGAAATTTTAGTATATTGTTCAGACGGTATGTGGAACCTATGGGAATATAAATGAATAATGTCACCCAATTAGTTTTGGATTATACCCGTGTTGAAAAATGAGATACATTCAACCCTATGGAACCTAATTTTGCAAACATTTTTAAGCGAATTTAAAATTCACAAATTGCTTCGGAAATTTTAGGAAATATTCAAATTATCCTATAAAACATATAAAAAAAGTTTCAGCAAAATATATTCAGTAGTTTTTAACACTTTACATAGTTAAAAGTGTTTTTGACTTTGTTCACTCTGTCTGTCTGTCTGTCCGTTAGCAAGATAACTGCCGTAAAAATGGCTTTATCAAAATGAAATTTTAGTATGTTTTTCAGACGGTCTGTGGGACCTATGGGAATGTAAATGAATAATGTCACCCAATTAGTTTTTTTTTAACCCGGGATGAAAAAATGAAATACATTGAACACTATGGATGTTTCAAAATTTTTTAAGCAAATTTTTAAATTCACAAATTGCTTCGAAAATTTTAGGAAATATTCATATTATCCCATAAAATATATAAAAAAAATTTCAGTAAAATATGTTAAGTAGTTTTTTAAATAAAAATTATTTAATATAGGGAGAAAAACAAACTCATTTAAATTTTGACTCTCGTTATATCCTCTAGAAAGAAAAATAAATATATTATATAACAAGAAAGATCAATCATGCATAAGCATTGATTATGAAACACTTTCCAACTGAAATGTAATTTCATTTAAAAATTTCTAAAATATGATTCATTCAGTGGTAATATCTTTTACATTATCACAGAACTACAGTAATTTATTATACTTAAATATTTAAAACTGTATCGAAATATAAATCATCTGATTCTTTATGCAAAATTAATGAATATTTCATTCATATAACTTGTATTCCAGACTCCAGAGCTAAATAATTTTGTGTGAAAAAAATTCAGCAATTCTTATGTAATTCATCTTACAATCGCTTGAGATATTTGCATTCTGCATATGTTAAAATTAGGCTTCCTTGAAGAAATAATAAAAGTTTAGGGATCATTTAAAATCACAACTATTGTAATTGCATAGGCACGGAATTTAGATACATAATACACAGATAATATATATGTGTATGTGTATGTACTCAAAGTATTGGAATCGTGCCGAGGATCGAAACTCGAATTTTCAAAGTATCTACACGTTTTGGGACTTCTAGAACACGAAAAAACTACTTTTAGGAAGACGTCTGTGTGTGTAAGGGTGTATCTGTGTATGTTTCTGTGTGTCTGTGTGGATATTACATCCACTCTAATTGAAAAACTAATGGACCGAATTTCATACAATTTGGTAGGTATGTTTTTTGTGGGAAATCCTGATGTTCATTAGATTATAGTACGATTCGTAATAAAAGAATCTGCCTTCTTTGCGAAATGGCCGCAGAAATTGCCTTTATCAACTCTAGCTAAAAACTAATGAACCAAATTTAACAAAATTTAGAGTATAATATTTCAATAACCTACAAGTGATTTATATACCAAATTTAACAAAATTTTGTATATAAATCATTTGTAGGTTATCCTACTACGATTCGGGAAAAAGGAACGGGCTATTTTTGCGAAATGGCCAGCAAAAATCGTTATATATAAAAATAAAAGACTACGTGTGCTCAATTATATCAATTAAATTAATATTATATATGTGATTTTTGACAACAAAAAGAATAAGACTAACCCCATTACTCTAGGACTAGCCGTTCTTGAGATATTCTAGTTTTTTCGCGTTTTCGCTAAGCCACCTTTGACAATAAGTCCAGCTATCAAATGAGAACCAAATTTAAGTTTAACGTGTAAATTCAATGTCATTTAAAATACTTATGTTGTGCAGATAAACTCAAATTATCATTGAATAAATAAAGAGAACGAATATGAGTCTGCAGAGAAAGACATGTGCTGTCCACATCAGAATTTTTAACAATATTACACCAATGATTTATAGAAGTGAACGGGGATTATTTTCAGGCCATTTCGAAAAAAATGTATAATCTATATTTAAAGATCCATCAAATTTTTGTCGAATAAAATGTTCAACAAATTTAAGCTGTGTACCAAATTTTAACTCTCTAGGACGTAGGAAAGTGCATTTAAAATGCCATCAATTAAATTTATCATGAAGAGTTATATAAAATTTAAAAAAAATGAAAAATTGTTATCTACCAAATTTATCTTAAAATATGAAGCCACTCCCATATGCAAAACGTTTAAACAAATGGAGAGATATTTATTATATAATATCTCTCTCTTTTCTTTCTGGAAGATATCCCAAAGTCAGAATTTAATTGAATTTGTTTTTTTCCCTATATTAAATAATTTTTTTAATTAAAAAACTACTTAACATATTTTACTGAATTTTTTTTTATATATTCTATGGGATAATGTGAATATTTCCTAAAAATTTCGAAGCAATTCGTGAATTTTAAATTTACTTAAAAAATGTTAGAAAAATTAGGTCCCATTGGGTTCAATGTATTTCATTTTTTCAACCCGGGTTCAATAAAAAACTAATTGGGTGATATTATTTATTTATATTCCCATAGGTCCTACAGACCGTCTGAACAACATACTAAAATTTCATTTTGATAAACTCATTTTTACGGCAGTTATCGTGCTAACGGACAGACAGACAGACAGACAGAATGAACAAAGTCATAAACACTTTTCAACTTTGTTGTAAAGTGTTAATAAATATGTTTCCAAGAGTTCAATTATTTAGTATATGAGAAAGGTTTTATATTCTAAAATAAATATGGTAGATGACAAATGGTAGATTTCAAATTTTTAAATAAAATAAATTATTAAAGAATTGTGATGAATGAAAAGATTGGAAAATTTTTTATGAATGAAATGCTGCTCTTATATAGAGGCGATTTATATTTCGATGACGTCATTTGAATGAACTTCATTTGTTTTCGATGAAGTTTTCAAATATAATAAATTATTGTAGTGTTATGACAATTTTAAAAATAATACCGAGGAATGTATCGCATTTTAGAGATATTTAAACCAGGCAATTTATATTTCAATGCCTTCATTTGAAGTTCATTTTCTTCGATGGAGTTTTCAAACATAATAAATTAATGTAGAATTGTAATAATATTGAGAGTATTACCGAGGAATGTATTGCATTTTAAAGATGTTTGTATAAAATTGCATTGAAGTTGGAAAGTGTTTCATAATCAATGCTTTCTGCATGATTGATCTTCCTTGTTTGAATACAAATTAAAATAATAATTACACCCTTTATATGAAGAGATCACGTGACCATTATATGAAGAGATCAGGTGACCCACTTCAAAATAAAATATGGCATCCATCTTGTGTCAAAATCGTGATTTGTAAAGTTCTTCTTAATTCATATTTAGTGTTGTATCCGTCCTAAAACCTCTTTATTTTTGCTTAAATTCTGTTCACCTACATACTGAAACAACGCAATTTCAATATATTTGAGTTTAAATGATCATCAAACTTTGATTATTTCTACAACGAAACCTAATTTTCACTAATGGAGAATGCAAATACGAAAATATGTAGAATGAGTTGTATAAGAATTGCTGCCTTTCTTTAAATTATTTGAGAACAGCAAACTTAATGTTTTTGAAATATGTATTGATTGTATTCACTATAATGTGCTATGAAGTTCAAAGAAACTAAGAGAGAATTGACGTCATATGTGCTGCCCACAATTTTCGTTGCTTGTCAATAAATGAAGCGTAGAAAAAAACGCTGTCATATATTCCCGGCAGAAAAATTTCAAACTTTCTCAAATCGAATTCCCTCACACGCAGAGCTATAAATCCGTTTATCTTTTAAGCCGTGAGTAAACCTTTAATACAAAAAAAAATGTTGAAGTCACTCCAACATATCCTGAGATCAGAATTTCTGCCCCATCACGGGCTTGAAGGTGTTATTTATCTCTGTACTTCTGAGAACTATTTTGTTACTCATAAACTTCTTGATGTATATATGATGTGAAGAAATATGGGAGCGAAAAATCGATCAAAGATATATGTCCCAAATAAATGAGAGAAACTATATCTGTATGGAGTTCAGTAGTTGTTTTTATTACACTGTTTTATTTATGTTTGTGCTTCCTGTTTGTTTGTTAGGGTCACATCGTGAAATTAATTTTTGATCCACTTCTACAGAGCCGATAATCTTAAAATTTTTCACACACACGTATTTTCAATGACAATACAACATTCCATCAAATTTGAAACAATGTGTAAAGAGGCCCCTACCGGGAATCGAACCCTGGATCTCCGAACTGGCCAACCGAAACTCTACCCTTGAGCTACTGGAACGAAAGTGCAAGCTCTCATCTTCGAAGTGGAGTATGCATTCTCCACCCACTAATGTCAGATTGGCCGGCAACTGATAATTTACCTGACAACCTCCTGCAGTTTGTACCTCAAGTTAGCCTCCCCTACTTCTATTTTGACCCAGATTAACATCCTGCGTAACCGTTATCCTCTTAATTTTAAGTTGGTGCTCAATCATCCAAAGTCCACTGAATCTGTATTAGCCGTTCTAGGGTCACATTCTGTCCTCCGACATATTTGCATTAACCTGCAAAGTTGATTTGTTCGGACAACATTGTAAAGATCCTTGCTACCTAAACCGGAAATCGAACCCTGGATCTCCAAACAGGTATTATATTATCCATTGTTGTAAATAATCTAAAATTGAGCCCTATATCCAGCTTCGTTTCCAGTATCTGATATCATACGCAACGTAGCACTCCAGACTACTGATCTTTTTACATTGATATAGAAATGAAGCCTCATATTGAACTCGCGTATCTTATAACAATTGGATTATATATATATATATATATATATATATATACAGAAGAGCCAGAAAAACTGGTACACCTACCTAATATCGTGTAGAGCCTCCACGAGCACGCAGAATTGCCGGAACACGTCGTGGCATGGATTCAACTAATGAGTGAAGATATCCTAGAGGAAGTTGACACCATGAATCCAGCAGGGCAGTCCACAAAGCCATGGGAGTGCAAGGTGGTGGAGATCTTTTAAGGACAGCCCGTTGCAAAACATCCCAGATATGCTCGATAATGTTCATATCTGGGGATTGGAAACGTGACTCGTCAGTCCAGGCACGTTTTTCCAGTCATTAATAGTCCAATGACGGTGTTGGCGAGCCCAGGCGAGGCGCAGAGCTTTGTGCCGCGGAGTCAACAACGGTGCACGAGTTGGTCTGCGGCTGTGAAAACCCATATCAATGAAGGTACGTTGCACAGTGCATACGCTGACACTTGTTGATGGCCCTGCATTCAAATCTGCAGCAATTTGAGGAAGTGTTGCACGTCTATCTCGTATAACGATTCTTTTCAGCCGTCAATGATCCCGTTCTGTCAAGGTCTTTTTCCGGCCGCACTTTTGTCTGAGATTTGAAGTTTTACTGGAAACCTGACATTCTCGGTACACTCTTGAAATGGTCGTGCGCGAAAATCCAAATTTCATCGTTACTTCGGAAATGCTATGTCCCATCTCTCGTGCGCCGACTATTTCTCCCCGTTCAAAATCACTTAAATCTTGATAACCGGCCATTGTAGCAGCAGCAACAACCGATTTAATAGCCTCCTCAGACACCTTGTTGTCTTATATACGCACTGTCGACCGCATCGCGTTACGCTGATTGGTTGCATACCTCCATTATTTGCATACACCCGACTGTAGCAGCTTTTCTGGCTCTTCAGTGTATATATATATAAAATACAATCAAAGAATGAACAGTACCAAAAAATGGCTGCGGGGGGAGGTTGTGACCCCCACTCCCCGGTTAAAAGCATGCTTTGAGTGCCGCGGCAAACACTCCCGGAAAACCGGCACCGTTCAAAGAAAGTCCTTGCGACTATAGGAATTGTCGGAAATATAGACACTGAAATTAAACAAAAACCAAAAAAAATACCTTATGTGAAACCAATCGAATCCACCTCTCGCCAACACCACCTAAATCACCGATAAATTCATCTAACTCAACACACAAACGCTCTACCCCATTCCCTTCATCACCAGTATAACTCCGAGAACTGAGGAATCTCCGATTATATACTGTATACCGTTGCCACAGCTGCAACTAAAAATCCGTTATTCTTATTTTGCACTCGTGTATATCGATATTGTAAAAATCCGATGCGATACCATAAAGGAATCCCCTGGGATATCCAACCTTACGGGCTTCACCAAAATATCTTTTCAAACACAAATATTGATCTTCTGTCTTTGTGTTCAATCTTCTACTTCTGATCAGATAATTTCTAATGACGTTTCAAAACACTCGCTTATTGAGATTAGATGTCCAAGGAACAAAATAATTAATTTCAAATTGAAAATCGTTGCGTTTATCATAGATACGAAAAAATGTTTTATGATGTTTACCGTCACTTTTATTGCTAACAATACTAAGATCCAAAAAATTAACTATTCCGTCATCTTTTTTGATTAGATTTAAACCATTTGGATAAAAACTAAAATTCACCGCGTAATCCTCTTCCTCGCAAGCAGTCAACACATCGTCGACGTATCTTAGGAATATAATTTCATTTAATATGTGTGTTCCTGATTCATAGCTATGCAAATAGATATCAGCCAATATGGATGAGCAACTACCCCCCATAGGTATACCAAATTGTTGTTTATAAAAATCCATGCCATTATACAAAACGGTTTCCAAAAGAACCATTTGTACCAAGTTTTGATATTTATTGTAATTCAGGAAAGTCTGTAAATCATATTTTTCAAAAGTCATCATTAAAATATCGAAAAGGTCATTTATGTTTATATTGTTAAAAGGTCTGAAAAATCGTAACTTTTATAGTAAACTTCATCTGTCACTTTTTCCAGCGTTTTTTTAACTTCAAAACCATTTGATACAATATGAGATCCTTGTTTTTTTATAATGGGAATTACAGATTTTAAGATTTAAGTAATTTGTCATTAGCCGGCTTTAAATATGTTTTATATCCGACGGTTACTGGTCGGAATTTTATAGGATTTTTTTTTTCTTTCATAGTACTTTGTTGGAACACTATAGGAATGACACTATGTATAAGCAACTGAGCATATCAAGAAAATCTATCGAAAATCGTATAGTAGCAATGTATAAAAAATTGGATCTGAAACAACTGCGATTTCCTTACTTAATCCTCATACCAAAACTTCACAAGAAACCTATAAAATTCCGACCGGTAACCGTCGGATATAAAACTCAGCCGGCTAATGACATTACTTAAAATCTTAAAATCTGTAATTCCCATTATAAAAAACAAGGAGTTCATATTGTATGAAATAGTTTTGAAGTTAAAAAAACGCTGGAAAAAGTGACAGATGAAGTTTACTATCAAAGTTACGATTTTTCAGATCTTTTTAACAATATAAACATAAATGACCTTTTCGATATTTTAATGATGACTTTTGAAAAATATAATTTACAGACTTTCCTGAATTACAATAAATATCAAAACTTGGTACAAATGGTTCTTTTGGAAAACTTTTTGTATAATGGCATGGATTTTTATAAACAACAATTTGGTATACCTATGGGGGGTAGTTGCTCATCCATATTGGCAGATATCTATTTGCATAGCTATGAATCAGGAACACACATATTAAATGAAATTATATTCCTAAGATACGTCGACGATGTGTTGACTGCTTGCTAGGAAGAGGATTACGCGGTGAATTTTAGTTTTTATCCAAATTGTTTAAATCTAATCAAAAAAGATGACAGAATAGTTAATTTTTTGGATCTTTGTATTGTTAACAATAAAAGTGACGGTAAACATCATAAAACATTTTTTCGTATCTATGATAAACGCAACGATTTTCAATTTGAAATTAATTATCTTGTTCCTTGAACATCTAATCTCAATAAGCGAGTGTTTCGAAACGTCATTAGAAATTATCTGATCAGAAGTAGAAGATTGAACACAAAGACCGGAGATCAATATTTGTGTTTGAATAGATATTTTGGGGAAGCTCGTAGGGATGGATATCCCAGGGGTTCCTTTATGGTATCGCATCGGATTTTTACAATATCGATATACAAGAGTGAAAAATAAGAATAACGGATTTTTAGTTGAAGCTGTGGCAACGGTATACAGTATATAATCGGAGATTCCTCAGTTCTCGGAGTTATACTGGTGATGAAGGGAATGGGGTAGAGCGTTTGTGTGTTGAGTTGATGAATTTATCGGTGATTTAGGTGGTGTTGGCGAGAGGTGGATTCGATTGGTTTCACATAAGGTATTTCTTTTGGTTTTTGTTTAATTTCAGTCTCTATATTTTCGGCAATTCCTATAGTCGCAAGGACTTTCTTTGAACGGTGACGTTTTTCGGGGAGTGTTTGCCGCGGCACTCAAAGCATGCTTTTAACCGGGGAGTGGGGATCACAACCCCCCCAAAGCCACTTTTTGGTACTGTTCATTCTTTCATTGTATTGTATATAGTGCATAAAATTGTAATTGCTGCTTTGCGCATACTCTTTTATTGTTTAACTGGTATACATTGCCTTATTGGTAATATTATTCCAAACATTAGTCTAAAAGTTTTATAGTTTATATATATATAGGATGTCCCAAAAACATTGATGTCGATTTTTATTCCTTAAATATTGATCATAGACATGTATAATAAATTACTGAGTGTAAGAGGTATCCCGTCCCGGCCGTGCAGCTATATACTCTAAACCCACTACGTGAGTCGCACGGTCTGGGATCTTCAGACCTCCTACATCTTTGCACTGACCTACAAGGTTGATTCGTTAGGTCATCATTGTAAAGAGCCTTGCTGCCCCAACAGGGAATCGAACCCTGGATCTCCGAACTGGGCAGCCGATGATCTACCGTTAAACTACTGGGACGAAATTGTAAGCTCTTATCGGTGAAGAGGACTCTGCACATTGTTTCATTTAGGTTTGTTTTTCCTGTTTGTTTGTTAGGATCAAATCTTGAAATTAATTTTTGATCCACTTCTATAGAACCGATTTTCTTAAAAAACAATGACAATACAACGTTGCATGGAATTTGGAATAATGCTCTTCCCGGATTCTGGCCCACCTTCCCAGAATCATGCTCAGAATGACCCATGAAAATTATATTGTTCGAACATAGTTTGAACATTTTTCTCTGTTATGTATACACTTGAGCGGCCCATGGGCATTCTATCCGTAAGTATTTAAAAGAGCGGTTTATTCCTGAGATATCTTAATGTGATAAAAGACACTCCTTTCTGCATAGCCATAACTCAAAAACAGGTATTATATTATCCATTGTTGTAAATAATCTAAAAATGAGCCCTATATCCAACTTCGTTTCCAGTATGTGATATCATACGCAACGTAGCACTCATACGCAACGTAGCATATCATACGCAACGTAGCACTGAATACTGCTCTTTATACATTGATATAGAAGTGAAGCCGCATATTGAACTCGCGTATCTTTCAACAATGGGATTATATATATGTATATATAGTTTGAAAGTCCAGTGATAGAAAAGTGAGAAACTGCAACTCTAAAAACCTAAATTTATAACACACCTATAAAATAAAAGTATGAAACAGCAATATATATATACATACAGGGTATCCCAAAACCATTGACCTCGGCTTTTATTCCTTAAATATTGATCTTAGACATATATAATAAATTACAAAGTTGCGTAAAAAAGGTACAGAATTTTATGAAATCTATAAAAATTTTCAGGGGATTAAATTCGAAGAAATACAAAATTCAAATTTTTATACTCCCCTCGTATAAAAGCATTTCCAAAGAATAAAATATGCCCCACTCTCTAAAAAGGTGATGTACAAAATTTCAGCATTTTATCATAAAAAGTCCCAGAGATATGCTAAAACAAAGTTGTGAGGGATTAATCACAAATTAAAGTATTGTGAGGGATTAATCACAAATTAAAATGTGAATGTTTACAGCAAGAGTGCAAATGACTCAACGCAGAAATGCATCATAGGCAAATAATACCTGCCTCTTATCTTTAATGGATATTTGGCATGCATGGAAAACATTTTAAACAAGCTGTGTAATCTTTGTGTAAAGTTATTATTACTACACAGTGTAGATACTTTTGTACCAATAAATAGCAAAATTGTTATTTATTTATGTAATCATTGTTTTCTTTCTTAATCTATGTATGCCCCTGAAACACGATGTGCCGACATCATTTTCCCCCTCTGAGAACCAATGTCGATGCATCGAAAAAGTGGTTTAAGTCAGCATTTCTGTCTTTTCATATCTCTGGGACTTTTTACAATAAAATGCTGAAATTTTGTACATGACCTTATTAGTGTATAGGGCACATTTTACTCATTGGAAATGGTTTTGTACCGGGTCCGTGTAAAAATTCAAATTTTGTATCTCTTCAAATTTAATCCCCTGGAAATTTTTATCGCTTTCATAAAATTATGTATCTTTTTTACGCAACTTTGTAATTTATTATATATGTCTAAGATCAATATTTAAAGAATAAAAACCGAGGTCAATGTTTTGGGACATCATATATATATATATATATATATATATATATATATATATATATATATATATATATATATATATATATATATATATATATATATATATATATATTAAGAATTTTAATTACTTGTATTTTAAAGACTGTTGACTGATCTTTTATTGAAAATAATAAGAAATACATGAGAAACCCAAGTATTAATTAAACAAGCAGTTGTATAAAATTTATTTTTAGTAGAAAAAAAATATATTTTATATATTACGGCTTGCGCGTTTTGCTGTTAAGTTTGTAATGATGTGAAATGAGTGGGTTTATATGTTGTAAGAAACTATATAAATTCATACAAACTGACTAATAATAATAAAATATTACCTTTTTAAAAATCGCGATTAAGCTGCTGATTATATTTAAGGTACTGTTTATTTTAAGAATGTTATTTAATTGTATTTTAAACACCAGCGACTTATCTTTTATTGAAAATGGTCTGATGGGAATATGTGAGGCCGCGTATTGAACTATTTTTAACTTTTTACCAGCAATGGAAGTATCTAAAGCGGTTAATATTTTTAGCGGGCCAGTTCGCAAAATTCGGTCTCAATTCTATTTTTTGAGGATCCGCCAAATGTTAATATATTAAAATGTTAACACTGGCCTAAGCTGTATAACAAATTCAATATGATTACGCTGTAGGAAATTATGTTAAAAACAAACATCCAGACAGATAGCCATTGGTCAAAGCCTGGCTGCCTGTTTACCCGATGGAATTCAATAAAATATTTTATAAAGGTTTGGTTGAATATCTGATCATACATTGAATACAAAATTGGAAAATATTGAAAAGTATAAAAAAAAAAATTTCAAATTTAGACAGTTTTAGTAAAATGCCCTAAAATTAATAGTTAATATTTAGCTATCACCACATTCTTCGTCATATGCGATTCAAAATAAAACTGTGGGGTATCCATAAAAGAATTGTAACTAGAAATTAACAAAATTTTAAGAATAGAAAGGAAACACGCAATCAACAAAACGAACATAAGAAACAATGTGGACAATATCGCTTATTGAGGATGCTATCAATATTGATAATTGTTTCTTTTAGTTTGGTTGAAATAAGTTAATTGGGTACTTTGAAATAGTTTTTCATTTTGTCATCCAGAAAATCGCAAAACATGCAATTCAACTATAAAAATCTGATGTGGGCATCACATAACTTTCCCTGCAGACTTATATTCATATTTTCTTTATTTCTTTAATAATTCATTAGACTGAGATTATTTGCACCAAATAACACAAAATTTGAATTTTTACTTAAATTTATGTGTTTATTTGGTAATTGGACATTTTCCCGATAGCGGCGTAACAAAAATGCAAGAAATATCAAATATCTTGAGAACGGTTAGTCCTAAATTACAATGGAATACGTTATATTCTTTCCTCGTCAAAAATTGCGTATAAAACAAGAAATTAATTGATACATTTCAGTAAGTTTAGTCTTCTTTTTTCTTTTAGATTTTGGCGATTTTCGCGGACCATTTCGTAAAAAAGGCAGGTTGTTATTTACCGAATCGTGCCAAAATCGAATCATCACCAAAGCGTCCCACAAGTAACTTATCTACCAAATATTGTGAAATTTGGTCAATTAGTATTTTAGTTAGGGTGGATACATGAAATTTTTGCGGGCCATTTCGTAAATAAAAGGAGAGTTCTTTATTTCCGAATCGTACCAAATTCTAATCAGCACCAGAGTATCCAACTAGTAACTTATCTACCAAATTTTGTGATATTTGGTAAATTAGTGTTTTAGCTACAGCGGATAAATTAAATTTTTACAGGCAATTTCGCAAAAATAAGGCGGGTTCTGTTTTTACGAATCGTACCAAAATCTAATCAGCACCAGGGTCACATATAAGTGACTTACCTACCAAATTTTATAAAATTCGGTCCATTAGTTTTTGAGTTAGAGTGGATACATACATTGCACAGACACACACACAGACAGACAGACACACACACACACGGACGTGACGATAGAAATAGGTTTTTCGTATTCTAGAGGTCTCGAAACGGGTAGATCCGTCGAAAACTCGAGTTGCGATTTTCGATATGATTACAATATTTTCCCTATACATTACCATGTATTGCAGGGAAAGTAAAAACACAGTACCGTTGATCTTATACATAATTTTTTGACTGTAAAAGTAGTAAGTTCATTGATTTGTATAAGGAAAGCAACGTGCTGACAACATCAGATTATTTGTATTAATAATGTACCATAAAATTCAATATAATAGATAAAAACACAGAAATAATTAGAATTTGAAGTGGGCGTCATGTGCTGCACACATTCTTCGTTGCTTACAGGGCTTGAAGACGAGTGCGGAAATAGATAAAAGGTATTTAAGTAACAGCATATAAATTCCAAGTGTTTAATTGCACAAAATAACACACATAGTTATATAATTATTTGAAATTAAACTGAATTTGCAAAGTGAAATTTTTTATATATCAATTTTCCAATTCCTTTGGTAACTGAACGTATTCTCAAAACCGGCGTAGCAAAAATGCAAAAAAACTAAAATATCTCGAGAACGGCTAGGCCTAGAGTATTGGAGTTGATCTTATTCTTTCAATCGTTAAACATTACATGTAAAGCAATCATTTAAATGATAAATATGAGCATACGTAATAATTGAGGTTAGATTTTGTCAATTTTTGCGGGTCATTTCTTTCCGCCGAATGGTACCAAAATCTAATCAGCACCAGGATGACATATCTACCGAACTTTGTGAAATTTTGTCAATCAGTTTTTTAGCTAGAGAGAATACAAACAATTTTTTGCTGGCCTATTCGAAAAAAAGCAAATTCTTTATACCGAATCTTATTAAAATCTAATCAGCACCAAGGTAAGCCAAAAGTGACTTAACTATAAAATTTTATGAAATTTGATTCATGATATTTTGACAAACATTGAGCAGACATACACACAGACGTCACGCTAAAAATAGTATTTCCGTGTTCTAGAGGTCCCATAACGTATAGATCCATCCATATGTCGGGTTGCAATTTTTGACATGATTCCAATACATTCCACATTCATTACCATGTATTGCAGGGAAAATATAAACGCTCTGAGATTATTCACTAAAAAATTTAGAGCTTGAATTTGGGCCATTAGTTTTTGAGCTATAGTGAATAAAAACATTGAACAGACAGACATTGAACAGAGACACACACACGCCCATAGGACGCGGTAGCTCAGTGGTTAGCGCGCGGGAATTACACTCGGTAGGCCCGGGTTCGATTCTCGCCACTGCCAAAACTACGGCCGTGTTCACGGGATGTACGATCACGTTAAACATGTGGGTCCGTAAGTCCTTCGAGAGGTTGGTGGTAGGGGAAGGAGGGTACGGTCCCAATGGATGCCTCCCCCACTGGGTTCCGATCTAAATTGGGTGGCACTTCCCGGCCGTCCAATCAGTTACACTTACACCTTTCTGGTAGGTCGGACGGTCTGGGTCTCAACAACAACAACAACAACACACACACGCATAGACGTAACGCTAAAAATAGTTTTTCGCGTTCTAGAAATCCCATAAGGTGTAGATCCTTCGAAAACTCTGGTTGCAATTTTCGACATGATTATAATAATTTCCGTATTCATTACCATGCGTTGCAGGGAAAGTATAAAAACTCATCGATTCTTCAATAAAAATTTAGAGCTTCTTCCTCAATATATGTTCTCACAGTGGAAATAAATTTTTTTGACTCTCAAACCGTAATAATCCTTTACGGGGACAACATTGGACACATCCATCTCCAATAAGTCTTAAATGTAGGATCTTCCCCGTCTTGTTAATAAGGCATCCCTGTTATTTATTTCTGTACTTTCGCAAACTAGTTTGTTCTTCGGGAGGTTGATCAATACAGGTCGGCAAGAAAGAATCCGGAGAAAAATTAGATCCGAGTTATTAGATCCGAATAAATGAGGAGATCTAAGTTTGAAAGAAATTAAAAAGTTTTTGTTTGTTGCGAACTTTCTGTGCGACAAAGGAAGATTCTTAGACAGGGGGTAGGGATTAAGATTTCATCAAAATAGTATTAATGAAATATTACGTTGTTTTCTGTACATTACCATTTATCATTTCATACATTATCGTTTATATCTTCAAAACGATGTATCTTATCATAGTAATGATTTGATTAGTTTTGCTATCAAGGATCGCAAACCGCAATTATAACTTTCCCTGAAATAAATGAAATGTATAAGGAAAGTATTGGAATCGTGTCGATAAACGAGTTTTCGACGGATCTTCATGTTTTGGGACCTCTAGAATGCGAAAAAACTATTTTCAGCGTGGTGTCCGTTTGTGAGGCTGTCTGTCTGTTCTCTGTGTATCTGTGTGTTTATTTGTGAATTTATGTATCAACTCTAACCGTATACATAAAATATACATATACTTATACAGACATATATATACATATATATAGTATATATATACATACACACACACACACATATATATATATATATATATATATATATATATATATATATATATATATATATATATATAATATATATATATATATAATATATATATATATATATATAATATATATATATATATATATATATATATATATATATAATATATATATATATATATATAATATATATATATATATATAAATATATATATATATATATTTAAATATATAAATATATATATATATATATATATAAATATAAATATATATATATATATATATATAAATATAAATATATATATATATATATATATATATATATATATATATATATATATATATATATATATATATATATATATATATATATATATATATATATATATATATATATATATATATATATATATATATATATATATATATATATATATATATATAAATATAAATATATATATATATAAATATATATATATATATATTTATATATATATATATACATATATATATATATATATATATATATATATATATATATATATATATATATATATATATATATATATATATATACTTCTTCTGCAGTTGAATAAAAGGTTGTAAAAATGTATGAGAAAAATCATGTATCTATCACATTACATCTGTCAAGGTGTATGACCCTCAAATCGATAAAACTAATTTGTAATGCCTGTTTTTTTTCCCATCTGAAATAATCCGTAACAAGTTCAATTATCGACAAAACAGTTCAACGTCTAAGAGACTACAAACTCAATTAACGATTTCCCCGGAGGTCTGTTTCGGGCTTCGTTTTAAATTATGTTGAGCGGATTTAACTATAATTAAATTCTAGTCAATACCGCGTTTGCTTAAGTTTTATTGTTTTTGTTAATGGTTTTATAAAGGTAATAAAACGTTTCCATACATGTGAAAGAAATTATTAAGATCCTTCTGTTCGATATTACTCAATATACATCAACCTTTTGTTTTTTGCAGTTTCTTTAAATTTATTCTTCCTTGTGTGTGTGTAGGGAGGGGGGGGGTTATAATGTTCTGATTTAAAATATCTGATATGAATAGCACGAGACCTTCCCTACTTAGTGCAATGATTTTACTGATTTCTTCCGCAAAGAAAACTAATGTGAAGGATCCATTAATAATATAAAAACCTTGATTCATCTGTCTATCTAGCTATCTCAGGGTGACGCTTCTACAAAATATTGCTACCGTGTTTCAATCACGAATAAACATTTCATGAACTCTGGAGCTTTACGAGTGTATGACAGCAGATACTGAAAATGAGTCCATGATGTGGAAAGCCAGTTCCCTACATAATGCAATGACTATATTTCTTTCACGGCGAAAAACTGCGATGTAACCAAGGAGCTTCACGTAGCGCATGATATCAGGTACTGAAAGTAAGAGCATGATGTTCTTTTATATCTTATCATTTTATAAATTTTTATTTGAGATATAGGACTCAAATCAGTAAACTTTCATACGTGTTTTTTGCTTTCCTTATATACAATAACATAAAAAAAAAGATACAATAATATATAATTCGAAATCGAATTTTCGACGGGACAGAACGTTTCAAGCATCCATGATTACGAATCGAACATTCTTGAGGTGATGCCTGTGTGTGTGTATGCGTGTATGTGTGTGTGTGTCTGTGATTATATGTGTGTGTGTGTATGTGTGTGTCAGTGAGACTGTGGAGACGATAACTGACGAACGAATGGACTGATTCGAACGAAATTTGGTACAATAATTACAATTATGAATACTGGAAGCCTATTGTTTTCATACGTAATTGAATGTTCTGACCCCCCCCCCCTAAATTTTCGAGTGAAATTTTGAAAAAACGTCAAAATCAAAACCACTAATGAAGTTACTCAAATAGACATTTCTTACGTAATTTTTCATTAAAAAACGATTAACATAAATTTTCGAACGCTTACATGAACCGTTCTCGAGATATTGCACATTAAAAAAAAATATCAAAACAGTATATAAAATAAAAAAAATATTTTCTATTGAAAATCATGTTCACTTTTCATATGTAATATCAGGCGATAAATTAGATGACATCATTCTCGTGGATCATAGCTCGTTCCATTCATTAAAAAAAATACTTTGAATAATACATTTGTAATTGAAAGCCAATAGTCATTTATCTGGTATAAAGTATTTCTCCGTTCATAACGCTTGGCGAGATTTCGGCGAAGAATTTAGCGGAATGTCGCCAACTTGGCGACATTTTTCAATGTTGCCAAATCAAAGAAAATCCCGCCATATGGATAAAAATGACGCTAAATGAATGAAAATAACGACAATTTGACGAAAATTCAATATCTTGGAAAAAATAAGTATCTCTTATAAGAATAACCTATTTTGTTTTTACTGTAAAAATAGTAAATGTATTACATTATATAAGGTAAGTCATGTGCTGCTCACATCAGATTTTTTTTTATTACTTATAGGTCAGAACGATCGCGGGTCTCACTAGTCAAACAATATTGTTACAAACACGAAAAATGCTGTGCCACTGGAGTCTCTTCTAAAAACAAGACTGGGAGAAAACACTCATACAAACAACTTCTCCTATGACGTGTATCTAAGGTTGCCATATACTATATTTCGAAGCCGGTTGCAAGATGGGATTATTTATTGTCAATTTGGCGACATTTAGCGATTTTTCGAAGATTCGAGAAGCATCTCGAAATAACAGATATACTATGAGATACGAGAGACTTCGAACAGTTTTTAGAGATAGTTTATAAAAGGCGTCCTCACTCAGTTAGAAATCAGTTGACGTGATATGTGCTGCACTGAACTGTGACATACGTCAATATTTTGAGAATAGTAGTTGCTGTTTTGATAAATGAAATGCGTCAATGATTTACGAATAGTATCAGCGGTTTTGTGAAATTAGAGAAAGTGAATTAGAAACGGGTGAAATTAGAAAAGGTTTTGTGAAATTAGAACCGGGTTAGTTATCGACACATTTGGACTCATAGCATACATTCACGATTTTAGAGGATACATCATAAGGTTTTGAATTGTGCAATAAAATTTGGAACTTTTCTGAATGGCAGCATGCAAAATTATTCCAAAATAACAAATTAACTAATTTTTCACACAAATATAACTTGATAATTATTAGATACAGAAAATTACTATCGTCCTCTTAGCAATATAGTTAATACTAACCGAATACCCGTTGAAAATCAACGGTCTCGCAATAAATAACCCCTGAATATTGTAAAATTTATCATTATTCGCGTTTCACATTTATTCGAAAAATCGAATATTTTGGTGTGCAGAACCCTCTAAAGAAGAAAATATTGGGAAACTAAATTTGTGCATTTCATCTTTCGAATTATCTACCCGTACACCACAGTAAAGTCTATCTCATTCCGATCCACCCCTATATTATTATTTCTCCTTTGGAACTTTTTTCTGTGAAGCACATTCATAAATAAACATTTTTGAAAAACCCCGTTTGTCTTGTGTTTTTTATCAGATTTTGGCTCATATACCAAATATCAGACCTCTATCATATTTAAAAGGAAGCGCGCGTCATTTGTTCGGAAATTCGAACATATTCGTGTGCGCATCTCTTAAAGTAGCAAATATTGGAAATCTGAAATTTCACACTCGCTTCCTTTCAAACTATCTACCAGTACACCAAATTTGAAGTCGCTATCCTATCGAGAAGCATGTTTTTCTATCACTTCACCTTTCGAATGTTTTTTTGTGTAGCACCCCGTTAAAGAACATTTTCCTCAAACTGTATTCATCTTTAGTTTTGGGAATATAAATGAATAATATAACCCAATTAGTTTTGGATTGAACCAGGGTTGAAAAAATGAAATACATTGTACCCTATGGGACCTCATTTTTCAAACAATTATTAAGCGAATTTAAAATACACAAATTGCTTCGAAAATTTTAGGAAATATTCAAACTATCCCAGAAAATATATAAAACAAATTTCAGCAAAATATATTCAGTAGTTTTTTAAATAAAAATTAAAATAATAATTACACCCATATTATTTGAAAAGATCACGTGACCCACTTCAAAATAAAATATGGCATTCATCTTGTGTCAAAATCGTGATTTTTAAAGTTCTTTTTAATTCACATTGAGTGTTGTATCCGTCCTAAAACCACTTTATTTTTGCTTAAATTCTGTGCATCTACATACTGAAACAACGCCCTTACAATATATTTGAGTTTAAATGCTCATCCAAATTTGATTATTTCTACTACGAAGCCTATTTTTCACCTATGTAAAATGTAAACAGCAAAATATGTAGAATCAGTTGTATTAGAATTACTGTATTTCTTTAACACAAAATCATTTAGTTCATGGAGTCTGCATAGCTGATATGAATGAAATATTCATTGATGTTACAAAGAGAAGCACGATTTTTTTCGATGAAGTTTTACGCATAGAGTTTAATTACTTGTAGCTCCATGGTCTTCATTTTTAAATAAAAAAAATTATTATTGTATTGTGATGAATGACATGAATAGGACATTATTTATGAATGAAATGCTGCTTTTATAGAGAGAGCCAGGCGTGTTATTTTTTCTATGACGTCATTTGAATGAATTTCAATTGTTTTCGATGAAGTTTTCAAATATAATAAATTATCGTAGTATTATGATAATTCTAAAATTATTACCGAGGAATGTATAACATTTTAGAGATGTTTAAGCCAGGCAATTTATATTTCAATGCTGTCATTTGAATGAAGTCATTTGATTTTTTTTCGATGAAGGTTTAAGTTTTCAAATATAATATATTAATGTAGTACTGTGATGAGTTTTAAAATATTACCGAGGAATGTATTGCATTTTAGACATGTTTAAATAAAATTGCATTGAAGTTGGAAAGTGTTTCATAATCAATGCTTTAAGCATGATTGATCTTTCTTGTTATTATTTAATATAGAAACGTGAATTTGTTACTGCGGCATCCTCATTTATGACCACGGATCAAACGATTTTCAGGTGACGTCTGTGTGTGCATGCGTATTTGTGTGTGTGTGTGCGTAAGAGAGAGAGAGAGAGAGAGCGAGTCTCGGACATGATATCTTAAGAACTAAGTAAAAACACCCAAACCTTATTTTCACACCTCTGATCTCAGAAAATAAGTAAAATGCTGTAAAATTATTCAGCCCTCCTACCCCAAAATATACTTCAATAAAACAAATTTAAAAAAACTTTGTAAATACAGCATAATATAAAAATAAACTGATCAACTAGATCCATTGTCAAATTACATCTTTCTTCTTTAGAAAAGACAAGAAGCGCGGCCTCACTTACCTAAATCAAGTTTGCACCTGAGGATGACACACTTGACTTAAAGTATAGGAAAATGAGTTGTCAGAACCACGGGAAGAAATGAAAGAGGAAAAACAAAACAAAAAGGTATGAAACACCAAAGAAAGAAGAAACACGAATACGACAGGCAGAAAACAACAACCGGGCAAAATCATACAGAAAAGAAATAAGAAAACAGACAGCAGAATGAATACAAGCAAACGAATAAAGGGAAAACACATAAAAAACAATAAAGAAGCCTGAGGCGCTGAAACCACTAGTAGAAAATAAATAAAAACAAGAATGATCAATCATGCATAAAGCATTGATTACGAAACACTTTCCAGCTGCAATGCAATTTTATTTAAACATCTCTAAAATGCGATACATTCAGCGGTAATATTTTTTAAATTATCACAATACTACAATAATTTATTATAATTGAAAACTTAAAATTTCATCGCAAAAAATGAACTTTATTCAAATGACGTCATTGAAATATAAATCGCCTGGCTCTCTATAAAAAAGCAATAAATATTTCATTCATAAAGTTTTATTCCATTCCTTTCATTCATCACAATATTACAAAAAATTATTTTACTTAA
The DNA here is from genome assembly GCA_951213105.1 of Amaurobius ferox. NCBI lineage: Eukaryota > Metazoa > Arthropoda > Arachnida > Araneae > Amaurobiidae > Amaurobius > Amaurobius ferox. The sequence goes on along the minus strand of OX578154.1, from coordinate 21,196,550 downwards.
AACTTAAAAGCGTGGGGGTAAAAGTACTTTAACTCTATGCTTAAAACGTTATCGGAAAAGTCTGCTATAAAATCGTCTGCTTCTCTATGTAAAATCAATGAATATTTCATTTCTATCAGCTTTATTCCAGACTCCAGATCTAAATAATTTTGCGTTTTTCAGCAATTCTTATACAACTCGCCTTACAACTTAATATGTTTACATTCTGCATACGTTAAAATTAGGCTTAGTTGTGGAAATAATCAAAGTTTTTGATCCTTTAAACTCAAATATATTGTAATAACTCAAATATATTGTAACAGAAACTAAGCAAAAATAAAGCGGTTTTAAGACGGATACAGTAAAATATAAATTAAAAAGAACTTTAAAAATCAAGATTTTGACACAAGATGGATGCCATATTTTATTTTGAAGTGGGTCACGTGATCTCTTCACATAATATGGGTGCAGTTATTACTTTAATTTTTATTTAAGAAAACTACCGAATATATTTTGCAGACATTTCTTTTACTTATTTTATGGGATAATTTGAATATTTCCTAAAACTTTCGAAACAATTTGTGAATTTTAAATTCGCTTAAAAAATGTTTGGAAAATTAAGTCCCATAGGGTTCAAATTTCATTTTTTCAACCCGAGTTCAATCTAAAACTAATTGGGTGATATTATTCCTTTTTATTCTCATAAGTCCCACAGACCGTCTGAACAAAATACTACAATTTAATTTTGATAAAGTCATTTTTACGGCAGTTATCGTGCGAACAGACAGACAGACAGACAGGCAGAATGACCAAAGTCATAAAAACTTTTCTACTATGTTATTAAAAATTGAAAATGGTAGGAAACCAATTAGAACGGACAGAAAATAATAAAGTTTAATTAGGAAAAAGCAAACTGGTTTCAGATAGCTAAAAACTATCTAACATTCGTAACAGGCAGACAAATAAAAGAAACAGTAAAGATCGATCATGCATAAAAGTTTAATTATGAAACACTTTTCAACTGAAATGTAATTTTATTTAAACATCTCTAAAATGCGATATATTCACCGGTGATAATTTAAAAATTATCACAGTACTAAAATAAATTATTTTACTTTAAAACTTGAAACTTCATCGGAAAAAATGAACTTTATTCAAATGACTCCATCGAAATATAAATCGTCTGGCTCTATGTAAAACCAATGAATATTTCATAAACGAGTTTAGGACGGATGCAACAATAATTATAAACTTTAAAGAACTTTAAAAATCACGATTTTGGGGCGCGGCAGCCCAGTGATTAGCTCTCAGGAATTGCACTCGGTCGGCCCTTGTTCAATTCCCGCCACTATCAAAACTGCCTTCGTGTTCAAGCAGAATACGATCACGTTAAACATGTGGGTCCGTAAGTCCTTCCGAGAGGTTGGTGATAGGGGAAGGAGGTTACGGTCCCTGTAGATGCCTCCCCCCACCGTATTCCGGTCTAAATCGTGTGGCACTTCCCGAACGTCCAAACATATATCTTATACCTTTCTGGTAGATGGGATAGTCTGGGTCGAAGAAGTAAATATCACAAATTTGACAATGGGAAAAAATATGGATGCCATATATTACTTTGAAGTGGGTCACGTGATCTCTTCATATTGTATGGGTGTAATTATTATTTTAATTATTATTTAAAAAAACTACCGAACATATTTTGCTTAACATTTTTTATATATTTTAAGGAATAATTTGAATATTTACGAATATTTTCGAAGCAATTTGTGAATTTTAACGCCGCTTAAAAGATATATGAAAAATTAGGTCCCATAGGGATCAATGTATTTTATTTTTTCAACCCGTGTTTAATCTGAAACTAATTGGGTGATATTATTCATTTACATTTCCATAGTTCTCACAGACTGTCTCAACAACATACTAAGATTTCATTTTGATAATGTGATTTTTACGGTAGTTTTCGTGCGAACGGACAAACAGACAGACATAATTAACAAGTCAAACACTTTTCAACTAAGTTGTAAAGCGTTAAAAGTATTAAGACGACCGGAAAGAAAAAATCATACTTCCAAGTGGAAAGGAAGAAGGGAGAATGATTGTTAACAAGGAAGTTAAATTGAGATACAATAGAGAAATTTTAAAGAATGTCAAATTAAAAATTAAATTAGAAGAAAACATAATAAAAGTATTTTCTTTCGAAAAATTGAAATCATAATTTGAGTCCCAAGAATGCTGAGCAATAGAAGATGTGGATGCATACCTCTTGTTTAGAAACAAAACTCATGTGTTCGTTAATAGCAAATTTAAGTGTCCTTTTTATTTGAGCATCATAACCATAAACTAAAGAATGAGATAAACACCCCACAGATCCAAGAAGGTATTGGAGTCTTTAAGTATGGAGAATTGAATTTTATTGATAGGTTTGAATAAACACCTAAAGTTGAAACAAGACAGAAAATTAGCAACTTTCTATCTAACAGATGAGTCAACCAGTAAAGTGACAAAATTACAAGTACACAACTCATGCCGATTTAAACCTTTTTACTCGTAAGGTTGCTAATATTATTTCTTGTTTCAATTTAGGTGTGTATTCAAACCTATCAATAAAATTCAATTTTTTTTTGTTTAAATACTCCATTCTTGTATTAAATCGCTGAGGTTTTTATCACTTTCCAAAAAAATGCGATCTTGACCATATTCAGCTTTCCAACATGACGTCACGCGTTCTTTATCGTCTGCTTCAAAAGCGTTTGTAGGACACCACATGATCATTCTTTGACTTGATCCATTTGATTTTGTAAGACAAGGGTGAGATTTGAAGGACAAATATGCTGATAAACATATGCTAAACTTTTGTGTTGCTTGGAATGTGGTAATTAAGGTGATAGAGAATATGTTTCTTTCCTTAGAATCCCCTGTATTCCCAAAACAGGAAAACCCGGTAATATTAAATTAAAATCGAAAAGACGTAAAAAAGGATTTCAGGCTCTTAAAAGGAAGGATATGATAACATTAACAACTTCAAAATTGCAGTTCTCATATCCTTGAAAACTCAATTTCTGATAAACATCTTATAATATTTATGTTTATTCTTTTCTATTAATATAAAATAACTTATTTATTCATAAATTATTAAGTTTGAAATGTTTCTAAACCATATTGAGCGTCAGTATGGTCGTAATCGGCAATAATGTAGCTGTAGAATATGTTAAACCATTTTAGAATCTAAAATATATGAATTAATATATTTTATGAGGGAAATGTTATTGTGATAACTCTTCTCCACCTCGAAATCCATGTTAACGCAAAGATTAAGTCAACTGTATGTCCTACATTTCTAGTTGCTATGCTGTTGCCAAGGCTGAGGCCACGTGATGCGAAATACTCTATAGGTCAAACAAAAGGGGTCTTAATAAGGAAGACATGGGTACATCTTGTTTAGAAACATAACTCAAGTCTTCAATTGCTGAACATTTTTAGAACTCTAATCATAGTTTCAATGTTTTGGAACTCAAAATAAATTTCCACTCAATTCTATTTTTGAATTGAACTTCCTTGAAAGTGTCTTTTTTATTTCTTAATCTAACTCCTCTATTGACGATAATCATTTTTTCTTTTTTAACACTTTACAACAAAGTTGAAAAGTGTTTATGACTTTGTTCATTCATTCTGTCTGTCTGTCTGTCCGTTAGCACGATAACTGCCGTAAAAATGACTTAATCAAAATGAAATTTTAGTATGTTGTTCCGACGGTCTGTGGAACCTATGGGAATATAAATGAATAATAACACCCAATTAGTTTTGGATTGAACCCGGGTTGAAAAAATGAAATACATTGAGCCCTATGGGACCAAATTTTTCAAACATTTTTTAAGCAGATTTAAAATTCACAAATTGCTTCGAAAATTTTAGGTGATATTTAAATAGTTCCATAAAATATATAAAAAAAAATCCGCGAAATATATTCAGTAGTTTTTTAAATAAAAATTAAAATAATAATTACACCTCTTATATGAAGCGATCACGTGACCATGATATGAAAAGATCACATGACCCACTTCAAAATGATATATGGCATCCATCTTGTCTCAAAATCGGGATTTTTTAAGTTCTTTTTAATTCATATTGAGTGTTGTATCCGTCCTAAAACCACTTTATTTTTGCTTAAATTCTGTGCATCTACATACTGAAACAACGTAATTACAATATATTTGAGTTTAAATGATCATCCAAATTTGATTATTTCTACAACGAAGCCTAGTTTTCGCTTACGTAAAATGTACACAGCAAAATATGTAGAATAAGTTGTAGTAGAATTGCTGTATTTCTTTAACACAAAATTATTTACCCCATGGAGTCTGCATAGCTGATATGAATGAAATACTCATTGATTTTACAAAATGAAGGTACACAATACTATAAAATAAATTATTCACAATACTATAAAATAAATTATTATAGTAATGTGATGAATGAAATGAATGGGAAAATGTTATGAATGAAATCCTGTTTTTATAGAGAGATCCAGGCGTGTTATTTTTTCTATGACGTCATTTGAATGAATTTCAGTTGTTTTCGAAGAAGTTTTCAAATATAATAAATTATCGTAGTATTATGATAGTTTTAAAAATATTACCGAAGAATGTACCGCATTTTAGAGATGTTTAAACCAGGCAATTTTTATTTCAATGCCGTCATTTGAATGAAGTTCATTTTTTTCGATGAAGGTTTAAGTTTTCAAATATAATGAATTAATGTAGTACTGTGATAAGTTTTAAAATAGTACCGAGGAGAATGTATTGCATTTTAGACTTGTTTAAATAAAATTGCATTGAAGTTGGAAAGTGTTTCATAAGCGATGCTTTAAGCATGATCGATCTTTCTTGTTCTTTCTGCTTGAAATTTTCTTGTATAATTTATTCCATTCCGGTCTTCTTTCCCCTTTTTTGTTTATTTGTCTACCTTTTCCAATTAATTTTTCCGCTACTTTTGATGGAACCAGTTTGAAAACCAGTTTCCGAAACCAGTTAGTTACTTCATATTTGAATTTGATTTATTTTTCTGTTTGTTTTAATTGGTTTCCAGTCGTTTCTATTTTTTTACTTATTTTTAATTGTTTGTTTAAACGTGTTAAAGTTTTCTCTTATTCGTTCTACTATCCGTTTCCATACAGCCTTATTATCTATTTCATTTCCTCTATAGTTTTGTCCGTTCGTAGTTTCCTGTCTGTCGTTTTGTGTTTATTTTGTAACATTTTCTCTTTTATTTCAGCTACTTTGTTGACAATTTCGGAAAAATAATAAGAAAAGACACAATTACAATTGCGTTCAAGAAATTCGAGCTTCATTTATGAAATATTCAGCTAATAATAGTTAGCCGAAGCGTTATCTTTGTATTTTTACTTTCCTTATGTACAGTAATGTATAAAGAAAGTATTGTGACGGGGTCGAAAATTCGTATTCGAGATTTCGACGGGAGAGCACGTTTCAAGCATCCCTGATCACGAATCGAATATTTTTGAGGAAATGTCTGTGTGTGTGTCAGTGAGTCTGTGGAGACAATAACTGACGAACGAATGGACCGATTCGAACGAAAATTGGTATAAAAATTGCAATCCGTGTATACTGGAAGCCTAATGTTTTTATACGCAATTGAATGTTCAGAACCCCCCCCCCCCCCCAAATTTTCGAGTGACACTTTAAAAAAATCATCAAATAATCAGAACCTCAACCGTTCTCCAGATATTGCACATCTTAAAAAAAATTATCAAAATATCATATAAAACAACAAAAAGTTATTTCCTATTGAGAAACTTGTTCAATTTTCATGTGTAATGTCATGCGATAAATTTGGTGACATCATTCTCGTGGATCTAGCTCGTTCCATTTATGAAAAAATATACTTTGAGTAATACTTTTGTATTTGAACGCCAATAGTCAAGAATAAAGCTGTTGTTTACCTTTGAAACTAATATAGCACTCTATATTTGTATTTATGTGGTATATATTAATTTATGCAGTATAATATTAGTTTGGGGATTTTCAGATAGGCAGACATGATTAGACAAAGCACAGTTAGGTTCATTTTGCTCCAGCTAATTTTTTGTATCAATGCGTGAAAGATGGTGAGTTTTTTTCTCTATTAAATTTGCACAATTAAACTAACTTGAAGTCTAACGTCAACTGATTAAGTTAGAGGCTCAATATTCGCTATGTTGATTATTTCACTGTTGATCTTAAGGGAAAATATAGATTTTTCCCATTTATCAAATTTTAATTAACCTTAGTAACTAATCTAAATATCACAAATGCCGTATTTGTCAGTCTTTTAAATTTTTCTCTCTGAAAGAGTGATTTATAATTAAAATTGTACAGACATTCTTTTTAAGATATATTGTTCATATTTAATATGCTTGCTCGCCTGTAGCAAACTTAAAAAAAATTATAAAATTCGAATTTTTACTGTCCTTATATACATAATGTATAAGGAAAGTATTGTAACGGGGTCGAAAATTCGAATTAGAGTTTTCACCGGGAGAGCACGTTTCAAGCATCCCTGATCACGAATCGAATATTTTTAAAGTGATGTCTCTCTGTGTGTATGTGTGTCAGCGAGTCTATGGAGACGATATCTCACAAACGAATGGAGCGATTCGAATGAAATTTGGTACAAACATTACAATCCGTGAATACTGGAAGCTTATTGTTTTAAAACATAATCGAATTTTCAAAATCCCCCTATATTTTCGAATGAAATGTTGAAAAAATGTATGAAATTTTTATGTAATTTTTCCTTAGAAAACGATTGACATAATCTTTAGAACGCTCGCTTGAACCGTTCTCGAGATACTGGGCATTTTTCAAATAAATGTATCAAAAAATCCCATAAATTAAAAAAAAATATATTAACTCCTAAGAAACGTGTTCACTTTACATATGTAATATCATACGATAAATTTGGTAACATCATTCTAGTGGATCTAACTCGTTCTATTCACGAGAAAATATACTTTGAGTAATACTTTTGTATTTGAACGCCAATAGTTATTTATCTGCTATAAGAGTAACTTATTTCTCAGTCCATAACGATTGGCGAGATTTTGGCGACGAATTTAGCGGAATGTCGCCAACTTGGCGACATTTTAAAATGTTGCCAAATTAACGAAAATCTCGCCAAATGGATAAAAATGACGCTAAATCAATGAAAATGACGACTCATTTGAGAAAATTCAATATCTTGGAAATAATATAAGTATCTATTATAAAAATAACATTTTTTTAACTGTAAAAGTAGTAAATTCATTGCATTATATAAGAAAATTCATGTGCTGCCCACATCAGATTTTTTTTTAAATTTTAGGGAACCTTAATGACATGGTTGAAATCTCGTAAATATCGTAACTGTCGGTTTTCGCATAAACAGGGTGACTTACTTATACTCAAAATTCTACAAAAAAATATGTACAGAGTTAATGTATAGAGTTAAAATTCGATAAGCTGAACATCCTGCAACAATCGTTAAAGAAATAAGCTAGAGTGTGGCTCAACTTAACTTTCTCATGCCAGAATTCATTTTTTTTTAATTTTACAGGAAAAATTTTTAAAAAATCTCTATCGTAGGTACAAATGATTACAACTGTAATAGCATATTACTCTTCAATTTAAAGGGTTTCGACATATATTTCAATTGATACCATACTTGATCATGTAACCATAGGGAGAGGAAGGTAACTTCCGCCAATGGGGACTAATGACGTCATAAAAACAAAAATTATATTTCGGCTAGTTTTCACAATGATTGAAACTATTATCTCGTGAACATTTAGCCATATAGAACCATTTTATTCACGATTATGTAACATTTTATCCTACGCTATCATTTTACAAAAATATAAAATCTCGAATAAATATCGAACTTTCCACTTGAATTTATAAAAACATTATATATAGTTCTGGATTTATTGAAAACAAAACCGGATGTAAAGTTTCGCGAAAATCCATTAATATTTGTGGCTTCTATAGAGTACACCAGAAATCAACCACAGACATCAGATAGACATACAGACAGACGAATATCACTCCAAAAATAGTCAAAACGTAGTTAAAAGCTCTTAAAACATATATTGGCATAAAAATCTCGAAATCTAAATTTTTTGAGAAATCAAAACTTTCTCAATACTGCGTATTCTCCATCCATAAGGCTTGGCGAGATTTTGGCAACGGATTTGGCGAAATGTACCCAAATTGGCGACATTTTTTATTGTTGCCAAATTAACAAAAATCTCGCTAAATGGATAAAAATGACGCTAAATCAATGAAAATGACGACTAATTGAAGAAAATTCAATATCTTGGAAAGAATATAAGTATCTACTATAAGAATAACATTTTTTTAACTGTAAAAGTAGTAAATTCATTGCATTATATAACGAAAGTCATATGTTGCCCACATCAGATTTTTTTTGTTTATTTTAATAGTTCAAAACTAAATGGCAAAACAGTAAGATTTAATATATCCATTCAAAATGCCTCAACATTACATTTCGTTAACTTCAGGTAATTTGCGAAATATAACATAGTTTAAATTTGCTCTCTTAAAATACTTCTAATGTCCTCAGGAAATCTTTAAATGAGGCATGAAATTCTTCCAACTCGAAACTTATTATGAAATATTTTAATTTAAATGTTACGTCACAAATTTTACCATAAATCTGGGATTTTGAATTTTCTGCATTGCTAGGTTTTAATTATGAATATGTTTGAATTATTAAGAGAAATAACTTGAGGTATGAAAAGAGTTTCAAAAGTCAATTAAGAAGTCAATATGTTGTTTCAATTAAATCTTAAACACTGAATGGTTATATACTTTCGTTTTGTTTTGCAGGTACTATTATTTGAGAGTTACAGATTTTAAAATAAATGTTATAATTAAGGTTATACCTTTTCGCTTTGTTTTGTATGTACTGTCTGTCCTTCGATTTCGTCTGTCAAAAGTTTGAAAAATATATAATTAATATATATTTTCGCTTTATTTCTTATGTACTGTCCTTCGAGCGCTACAGATTTTGAAGTAAATACAGTCGAACCTCGATATGTCGAATTTGAAGGGAGTAGAAAAAAAATTCGAGATATCAAAAATTCGAGATTTCGAAAATTTAAAACATTTTCAGGAATTCATAAAAGAATATATACATACTAGTTCTATACTTTGCACATTTAAAAAAAAATCACTTACTTTATCTTGCCGACAGAGAATTGGGTATTACCCAAGAAAATGCCGACAACAAATACAGCGAAGCTTGAAATGATTGGATACACATTTAATGTAATTCTATGTACGTACATACATTAATAAAATTTAATCTTGCATTCTTTACTTTACAAAATAGTCATCTATGACAGTTTGGTTACAGCCTACTGAATCCTTCAATATCTATCACATTTTCCAAATGAACCAGGCGGATCCAAATGAGTTTAATTTTGTGGTGATAGTTTACTTTAAAACTCTGAATAATACCTTGGTCCAAAGGCTGTAACTTAGAAGTTGTGCTTGGTGGCATGAAATGAACTTTCACGGATTTTAATTTCGGCACGCTATTATGCGTTGGACAATTGTCCAAGAAAAGAAAAATATATCGCGATTTTCACGGGACATTTTTCTGTCTAGTTCCTTCAACCAATTCGTTAAAATTTTGGCAGTCATCCAAGCTTTATTGGTCGCAAAATAAGCCATTGGAGCAGATTTCTGTCCTGAAAACCATCTGGGTTTAGCAGATTTACCTATCATAAGAGGTTTGAGCCTTTCTGATCCATCCATATTATTGCAAAATAGCACAGCTAATCTTTCTTTGATCCTTTTCCAATCATGACATGCTTCACCTTTAATGGCCATAGTTTTATCAGGCATACACTTAAAAATAGTCCTGTTTCATCTGCATTAAGCACATTTTTTGGATCTTATTTTTCCAAATGAAAAGATGAAAATGGTAAGATAAAAAAATTCGAGATATCGAGAGTTTGATCAGAAAATTTTCGACTTAAAGAGTTTTTTTACATTAGTTTTATACCGTGCGTAAAGGGAGATGAAAATATTTCGAGAAATCGAAAATTTTGAGATACCGAGGTTCGACATATCGAGGTTCACCTGTATATAATTAAGGTACATCCAGTTTACCGACCCCTTTAGTGAACCTTGAAATATGGTGCCGCAGCGGCCCGATTTTTCTTCCAATCTGAAAGTGCATGGTTACCAGAAAGTACATGGTTAACAGAAAATTCATGGTGGAAAATGATATGACGTCACCTGCACTTAGAGACACTTAGAGAATCTGCAAGTTGTGTTCGAGAGACTGTTGTAATTCAAACAAACTGCTAATTGAAAAAAGAATGTAATTTTTCTTATAGCCTTGTTAAGTATTTAGGACATTGGATCACCCGTGACGGAATATAGGTTGATCCTGAAAAAACAGCTGCTATCTAGTAAATGTCTCCCTCAAAGAATGTAAAGCATATACAGTCTTCCTTACGAACTTGCTCTTGGTATAGCCGTCGCATTCCTAACTTTTCAGAAATAGCTCGACCCTTAAATAATCTCAATAAGAACACCAATTGAAAATGGGAAGAAGAAGAAAGTAACTCCATAACAAGAATTAAAAAGGCTCTTAGTTAATCCACCTGGTCTAAAACAAAGTGATGCCGGCAAACCTTACATAATCAGAACCAACGTTAGTATCTATACATTCGTTGCAGTTTTACTCCAAGGTCTGAGACTTGAGGAACATACTATTGAATATGCCAGTCGTTTGCTTTATAGTGCGTAGCAAAACTATGGCACTACTGAAAGGTACGCTTAGGCTGTTGTTTGAGCTCGGAACGAGTTTCATGGGTTATCGATCATTATATAATCAGAAACATATAATCATAAACCTTACATAATCAGAACCGATATATCTATAAATTGGATGCAGTTTTGCTGCAAGATCTGGGACCTGAAGAATATACTATTGAATATGCGTATATTTTGCACAAAAAAAGAAACTGTGATACCAGAAATAGATCTCACATGTGTTTTGTTGAGATAGTTTTATGCCAGTTATTTATTGATCTGAAGCATCGAACAATACTTCCAGGCTGAGTTTCGGCGAGGTTTACAGCACACCATAAATTGAGGGGCCTCAAGACAAAGGGGGTCGAGCGGGCCCTTACGAGGATGTTAAGTAGCGACATTGGATAAAAGAGTAACCAATGGTAAAGCTGCTTGTTGCGTCACTCTCAATGCTACAAATAAAAGCAAAGGGTGAGTGACACCCCCGAGGGAAAAAGAGAGCTACAGCTTGTGACCGAAGAAGGACACTAGGATCAGATTTCAGACTTAGACAGATAACTTCGAGACGCTGACTTAAATAACGGCTTGTGGAATAACAGTTCGAGTTCGACATTACAATTATGACTTAATGACTTGTGCAGAGACTAGCGAGATACTTGTGCAACATGATGGCTTGTTGATGTGCGGTAGTGCACGCCATGAGTACAAAGTGATCGTCGATATTACGGGTCAGTGAATAAGTACTGCGAGTCTATTCCGGCAATATGATCGGCGAAGTACCTGGTAGTGACAAAGTACAAGACAGACTTGAAGGTATGTATTCCTCAAAAGATATCTAGGTCTAAACAAATATATTAAGCCAGTTAGGTGATCTCACATGTTCCCCCGCCAAAACTAATAATGAATTGTGCAATGAATTAATAAGTGTTTATGTTGCTCTAATAAATGTTTTAATGTTAAAGTTTAAATAAAGTATGCAATTTAATATTATTCTAATAATATTCCTTTACAGGACTCACGCAAAAGGTAAATAATTGGAGGGTTTTATATAGCTGCACAACAATGGAATGTACAATTTATCAATAAGTCCACTAATACGAAAATTCAAGACCATGTGAAAATGCGCTTTGCATTTAAAATAATGTTATTTTCTTTTTCTTTTCCCACGGAAACTAAATAAATATGTGTTGACTTATCTTTAAAAATTTTCACAAATCCGTCTTCGTTACATTCTGTCTTCTATAAGTGTGCATATATTTGTATAATTGCATGTCTAAGTGAGCATATATTTATACTTAAGATACCGGGGGACATCTAGATGGTCTTGAAAGATTTTTTGATACCCACTTCCATTGTCTTTCAACCGGATACTATAAGCGTACAAGGATTTGTTTTTAAAATTCACCGAGGAGGGGGACTACTCAGGGATCTGAAAAATATTTTAACACACACCCTCCCGCTCATTTTATCCGCCCTCAATTAAGAAATCGAAAATTTGCCTCTGTTAGTTTCTGTCTCGCAGTCAATATTACGAATGTGCAAAAATTCAGCCTTCTAGGTCACTGAATGATTTATTGAGTATATGGGAAGTATTTTTGAAAAAAATTAACCGCCCCCCGGGGGATGGAGAATAAAGGGCCCTATTCTATTAGGTTCTGTTCCGTGGTTAATACAATAAGTGTGCAAACATTTTGATCCCTCGGTCACCAGGGAGCTTCTAGAGGGTATGGAAAGTGCTTATGAAGATAAAATATTTTAAAAGCTTCCGGGGGTGGGAACCCTGTTCTGTTAGATTCTGTTTCGTGGTTGATATCATAAGTGTGCAAAGATTTTGGTTTGTCCTTTACCAGGCGACTTCTGGAGGATATGGAAAGTGTTTTTGAATAAAAAAAACTTGTTAACCTTTCCCGTGGGGGTATAGAAAAGACGACTCTGTTAGGTTCTGTTCTGTGGTTGATATAATAAGTACGAAAAAATTTTGACTTCTCAATCACCAGGGGGCTTCTGGAGGATCTGAAAATATACTAAAACTTTAGGCAATTACTATATAAATTCATTATTTTGTAAAATATTCAGAATTTCTAAACAAATGAAAACCCATACTGCAAACACATTTTTCACGTTTAATAAATTGGAACATTTTCTCATTTTATCTATGTGAATGAAAATTTGAAGTGCTAATTTTATCACAAAAGTTTCAAAAATACTTACATTCCCATCCACGTAAATTTCCGTAACTTTTGACGGGAATTTTTCTTATCTGTTCAAAAGCATACGTTCTCCTATTCTGAATTTATTGCAAACAGAGATTTTCAAACAAGTGTAAATTTTTATGAGATGTTCTAAGCCTGAAATGGATGCGCTGGGGGAAATGTTTTTGAATAATTTAAGATGTATTTTTTTTTCCTTTGCGAAAAAAAGAACAGATCATTTTATAGAATGGAATTTTGTTTGAACAAAAGCTGGTACTTTTTTTATTTTCATGTTGTAGTGTAAAAGGTTTTAAGCAAATATACTTAAACAGAGAGCTTGTTTAAAACATGTGTACTTGCAGCAGCGGTAACTAGATACTTTTCGAAGTATTTGATAAAAAAGTATTTAATTTCTCTTCAAGCGATTAAAAGTCATCAAGAAGTACCGCCAAAAATTATTACTATAATGACCCAAGTCTATCTGTTTATCTATATATCTGTCTGTTTGTCTCGAACGATTGGCGAAAATTGCTAAAATAAGTGATGAATTGAACGATTTTCTACATATCGTCAAATTCGTCACCAAGTTTACCAAACTAATAAAATTGGTGCTAAATTGATAAAAATTACGCCAATTTTATAAAATTTCAAACCAAAACATAAATAGAATTTGGATTTTTAATTTAAGGAATAAGTTGGATTTCAAACTGCACTCAAGTCCAAAAGTTAAGCAACAAAGTGAAAAAAGCGGACAAAAAGAAACGTTTTTATTTGAATTCATTAAAACTTTCACAGATTATGGGGTATACAAAAAAAAAAATCTAGCCCGGAAAAATGCAAAAAAAAAATCAAAAAATTATTAAATAATATAAATAAACAAAAACATAGGACTTTGGGCGGAAAAACAGTTCACTGATGGAGATCTGTCAATACTGAATGTGATGACCTCTGATGGAAACATGTTTGAGAGCGTCGATTCATGCCAAGAATAAGATCATCTATGGAGGTTATCACAGGCTGATCGGAAGGATAATAATGCGTAATGGTCCCGTTTATAAACAAATTTACAGAAAATACTATCAATATATGCCAAAATGAAAGCGCTCAAATTATTGGAAGATTTATCCGTACTGCACATGCTCTACCTGTGTATTACAAGATGTAATAACGAAAGTGCATTTTATTTTTGCATTGGGAACGACTGCAGCTTTTGAGGTATTTATTATTTCAAACAACAAATACTACTAGATAATGGCAATAAACATTAAGTTTAACAATTAACGCCGCCAGACGGTCGCCAGTGGTTGACAATGAGTGCAAATAAATTTATGGAGTGTTATAAATGATCCACACCCATATCATAAAGTCACTTTTTTTGTGGACCTCAGGCTGTTACGCACAGCGTATCTGCGGACAATAACAACTTCCTCACGCAAGTGCACCAGCCAATGGGCTCAAGGGGGAGAAATGAAGAAGGAGTCAACAGAACATGTCAAGTCTTAGTAAAAATCAGTTGAAGAAGTGTTTTCGCATTAAGAGGAGTATTGGAAATAAGTCGATGAATAATTGTTGAACTAAGTGATTGCAAAAAAGTTGAGGATGAACGAAAAAGTAGTCTTAATAACCAAAGTGTCGGCAGGCCCCAATGATGAATGGGGCTAGACCATGACCAAAGTCATCCCAACAACAAATCTTACAATAAGGACGACGCATTCATAGGATGTACTCCATTATTTCTCATTAGGAATTCAAGTTTACTCAAAATCAATTTTTTATTAAATTACTTCGTCATCATACATTGAAGAATAAGATGACGTTCAAAATTCATAGAAATTGTAAAATTGAAAATTAATGCAAATGATAAAATTGAAAATAAATACAATTGTAAAATTTATTAATTGAAAATGCTAGTGAAAGGTATGTGTTTCTTGAAATAAATAATTATGTAAGGAAAATTAAAAGTGCCTTTAATAAGTAGACTATACTTAATTAATATATTTCAGGAATCAGGTTTATTTACAGGTTGACGCCGAACTGCACAGCAGGTAGGAAACTTGGCTTTGTACGCACTATTACGATACTCTCATCCAAATTAACCTAATTAGTAATCACTAGTTAAATATTAATTTTAACCAAATTTTGTGTCTTGCTCTGCCGCTTTATCTTTTTCCACCGTAGAATATATATCCCTGTGTTTGAAAAATCTTCGTCCCGTTCTCCCGGGATGATGAGGCAAATAAACAAACACACCTACAGACATATTTTCAATTTTATTTATACAGATTGGGATAGTTGTTCATATGTAATAATATGATATATTATATATGATCACATACACTCATTGCCATAGAAATTCGCGCACCAAAAAATAATTGTCAGAATCGAACGAAATTTTATATATGTGAGTGCAACGTTGATATTAGTGATACAAAATCAAATCCAAAAAGGATCATTTATTATAGGGAAAACTACAAATGGAGGTTCTAGTACCCTGTTGGGTCACCTCTAGCGTGAATATACGATGCGATACAGGCGGGCATTGAGGCATACAAGTCCCGTATGGTGGCCTGCGTCATGTCATTCTACAGTTGTTTTGGTCGAAATCCGACCAAACTCGTAGGATGTCCAATTTGCCGTCCTAAGTGATCCCAGACATGCTCGATCGGTGACAAATCTGGGGAGAATTGTCTTGTTGAAAAATGCCTCCTGGGAGCCCTGTCATGTGTGACAACATATGTGGCTGAAGGATGTCATGAATTTATCGATGGGCTGTCATGGTTCCGTGGATCAATATTAGAGGTGACCGGGTGTCGTATGCGATGGCACCCCATACCAACACACTAGCTGCGGGAGCTGTGCGCCGCTGTAAAGCGAAGGCAGGATTGAGGCGTTCACCATGGGGCCTCCACACATGTACACGGTTGTCATCATTGTCCAAATTGAATCTCGATTCGTCGCTGAAGACGACCTGGTTCGATTCGGTTGCGATCCAATCCCATCGAGCGCGACACCACTTCAAACGGAGGCGACGGTGGGTGGGTGTCCTTGGCAGCACATCTAATGGGCACCACCATACAAATTGCCTTTTAGTCAGGCGCCTCGCGATGGTACAGACAGACACAGGGGCCCGTAGTAAAGGTGCTGACTATGTCCGGATGGCGAACAATGATGCAGTTGGCATTTTGCGGGCGTGTCGGGTGATGTGAAGTTTTTCTCGGCTATTGATCAACGGAGTGCTTCCTGAGCCTAGCCGCCGTGTATGCAACCTCTTTCTCGTCCACTGGTCCCAACACCTATTCACAGTAAAGTCAGAACGGCCTAGGTGGCGGGCTACTGGCCGAGCTGACCACCCGGCTTCCATCATCCCGAGGATTCTTCCCCTCTCGAACTCTGTCAGCTGATCACATTGTCTTCGATAGTGGCAAAACGGCACACTTAATGAAAAAGTGTCCTTCTGCAACAAATTAAGTACAGGCAAATAACCTCTGCGTACCTTTTTTTTGTTTGAGGGAGAACGAAGTTCAACGCCCTCTGGTGGCATTACGCAGTACGCAATCACGCCGTATTTCTAATCATTTGAGAATTTGTCTGACACGTATCTTCATGCCAAATTTCATTACCATCCCACAATCACTTTTTGGTGCGCAAATTTTTATGGTAATGAGTGTATAATATTATGTGATGAATTTGTTATAGTTCGTTTCATCCATGAGAGAATATATTGTAAGGAATAGATTTGTATATTTACGCCTAACAATTCGTCCTTTATATATAAGGAATGCTCTTCTCTCTGTTTGTTTGTAACGTTTAATGATGAATTTGGTGACTAATTTAGCGAAATATCGTCAACTTGGAGCTATTTCGCCCTAGATTGGTTATAATATCATCAAAATTGCAAAACAAAATGACACTAGGTTAAGGAAATTGATAAATTTATGAGTTAATTATTGAATGAGTGAATTATGAATAATTGAAGGATTCGTTATGAATAGTTGATGAAGTGTGAATAATTAATGAAGTAATTATTTAAATATTTTAATATATGGACTCTTGCTTATTGCGAGTGCTATCCATATTAACAATTGTCAATTTAGAGTTATTTGAAATATATATATGTTAATTGGGTTCTTCGGTATAGTTTTACATGTTGTCATCCGGAGAAGTGCCAAATGTTCAATTCAAAGTTGAAACATCTTACCGTGAATCTTACACATCAGTATTTCACTGTGAAAGGAGTACATGCATTGCATTATGTAGGGAAAATCATGTGCTGCCTACATCAGATATTATTAATTGTCTTAAAGCAAGAGAACATACAAAGATACGCCCACTGAATTTAATAAAATTATCTTACTATCGTCACTATAAGTAATTTCCAAAGAATTGTTTTTAAATATATTTACTTAAAACAATCCGCTGCATCAAGTTAAAAATTAACTAGAATATGACTGAACTCGACTTTCTCATATCAAAATTCATTTTATTTTTCAAATTTTACAAAAATATATTTGATAAATCAGTATCTAGGGTCCAAATGATTATAACTATAGTTTGTTACCTTTCACTTTAAATGCCTGGAAAAAATATTTTGATGGATGCTATACTTGACACCCCGGGGGGACTTGTTTCCTAAGAGGTGGTAATAACGTTACAAACAAAAAAAATTGAATTTGCAGCTATTTTTTTTTTCAAAAGTGATTCAAATTATTAAGTCTCGTGATTATTGAGCCATAAATAACCCCTGTTATGCATGATTATACAAATTTTGTTATATGCAGCCATGTTAACACTAGAACGACAGATATTTTGACGATGGATATTTAGGAAGATCGTTGATTTGTTCTCTTATTATAAAACCTAGAATAATCTTCTTCTGTGTTTTCAATAACTTTAAGAAAATAAGAAAAGTCATAAAATTTCAATGGGCTGGGATTAGCCGTTTTGGAGGAAGCGTTTCTCAAAGTAGTTATGCGGTCAAAATGACTGCTACCGTCGTTCCAGTGTTAAAAAAACATAATATTTCGAATAACATTCAAAGGTTTTGTTCAAATTAAAAAAAAAATATTCTATCTAGTTATAGATTTTTCAACAACAAAGCCAGTTATAAAGTTTCTTGAAAATCCATTAATATTTGTAGCTGCTATATTATGTGCATAAAAAATCGACCACAAACATCAGACTGACGGATATCACACCAAAAATAGTCAAAACGTATTCAGGGGGCCTTAAAACATATAGTGGCATCAATATCTCGAAATCGGCAATTTTCCTGAAAACGATTATTTCTGAAAGCAAAAATAAGCGTTTGTCCCAGTAATTTTCATCCTATAAAATGATCGACTTTTTTTCCGCATAGGAAAAATAAATGTAAAAATATTCAGAAACCTTTCCTTAATGCTTTTCCTTTTAAAGGCTTTGGAAATCTCATAAAAATATTAACTTGTTTGAAAATCTCTGTTAGCAATAAATTGAGAACAGAAGAGTTCATGCTTTGCAAGAGATAAGAAAAATTCCATGAAAGTTACAGATATTTATGTGGGTGAAAACGAAGCATTTTTAAAACTTTTGTATGATACTCGAACTTTATTTCCTCAAAAGTTGAAAACTAATGTGTCCATCACATGACAGTTTCTACAGGTTAAATAATTTCCGTATTGAGAGCAAACAATAACGCAATTTAGAACGTTTTTATTAAGTTGTTACCTGTTAAATTAAATGTGAAACCAGGAGGAAATTATGCAGTTTTGATATTTACGACTATTTACAACGAAACAAAGCGGAGACTTTTAGGCACCGTTTTACGACAGTTTGGGCCTGGAAGGTCATGACCCTAATAAATTCACTTCAGACACATTGCAGGTGTGGTTTGGGCAAAGATCTCCTAGGGACCAAGACTAACACCAAGCTCCATTGAGAAATTAAGTGGCCAACGAAGCAATGATGCTACATCTCACTGGGGAGCAACCAATGAGAGCTAGGAGAGCGTATCTGGACCTCAAGCAAAATTATGTGGCAACAAGATAATTTACTGAATATCCAGGCAACGACTGTCAAAGTGCGTTGAGAAAAATAATGATGAAGTAGAAGGATTGTATAGCATTCATGATTATCCAAAAGTTCAGAGATTCGTGTTTTCAAGCAGTGTAGTGGTTATTCTGAGTATAGATAATGTGTTAGAAAAGAAAAAGCTGACCCCAATTGTCAGAAAAAGAAGCGGCCAGTATGCCAGTCATGCTGAGCAACAGGCCCCAAAACAGAGGTATGTGCCAGTCTGCGTATATATTAGGTGAATTGTTGATTTTGGAATAATATTATAAGACCTGGTCTCACACGTGCACGTTCTCCTCATTAGGCGTTTATTAAAATTAAAGTAAGTTTATCATAACAATAAGATGTGTGAATAAATAGTATTTATTTTAAAAGTTTAAAATGTGGAAATTAATGTGTGGTGTTTTAATTAATGATTATATTTTAGGAATTCGTGCAAAGAGGTAATGGTGGGTTATTGCCGCCACGATGCAAATGTACCCTTGATGCAAACGTACTCTTGCAAATGCACTATTAAATTCACGGCCAACGTTATTCCAAATTTCCGAATAATAAGCGCAATGTGTTAAAAAATGTTCACATTAAGCATGCAAAATTCCTTTCTATGTGCATTATTATTCTGACAGATATCGTGTTTTCTGTAGAAATGTAAAAGTCAAGAACTGTTCTTGTTAACTGTGAATCAAGGGCAACAGTTTCTTTCTGATCAAAAGCTCTTGTAACGTCCTTATTTGATGCTTTTATTATATTAATATTTTATGATTATTGTAATTTTAGATTAAAACTTACACTACATCGAAAACGGCATATTTTCTGCCTAACATAAAGGATCGAATTCGCTCTTAACTAATCTATATAAATAAAATTGAAAATCTGTCTGTCTGTCTGTCTGCCTGTCTGTCCCACCATCACGGGAGAACAGCTGAACCGAATTTGATGAAATTTTGTGCGTAGCCTTGAAATTCTCCCACTCAAAATTTAGTCCATGTCTCGAGATTCTACGACGTTGTTCTCAAGATATTAATGAAAAACGAAGCTTTCATTTGTCTCATCATCACAGGAGAACGACTGAACCGAATTTAATTGAATTTTGTGCATATCCTTGAAATAGCGCCTCATAAATTTAGTTCCAGTTTCGAGTTTATAAATCTAAGGGTTGTCGAAATATTAATGAAAAACGAAACTTTTTCCTAGGAGTTCTATTCTAACTTCCACGGTTTATCCAAACGAAAAGGCACCAAATAATAGCCATAATTATATGAAAGTAAACTAAATTTGCACTTTTAATTCAATTTTCTTTTTCATTTGATAAATGTACGTATTTTCAAATGCGGCGTAGAAAAATTAAAAAACAAATATATCAAGAAGGGCTAGCCGTAAAATGGGATTGATCTTATTATTTTTATCGTCAAAAATTACACATAAATTAATGATTTACTTGATACATTGCAGCATACATCATCTATTATTATATATTTTGACGATTTTTGCGAGCCATTTCGCAAAAAAAGAAGACAGGTTATTTTCTCTCGAAGTGTACCAAAATCTAATCAGAACCAGGGTCACCCACAAGTGACTTACCTATAATTAGTTTTTGAGTTAGAGAGGATATATTCATTGTACAGACATACACACACACACACGCAAAGCGAAACATAAGCATACACAGAAACGCTAAATTTTATTTTCGTGTTCTAGAGGTATCAAAACGCGAAAACTCGAGTGACAATTTTCAACACGCTTTCACTGCGCTTCCACGCGTACTATGTATATTATAGGAATAGTAACTAGACCAAACTGGTCGGCATTATGTGAAAACCCCAGGCCGTCCGACTCATCCAGAGGACTTAGAGTAACTATTTGGACGACCGGGAAGGGCTCGGCGTTATGTGAAGTTTATGATGCAAACCTGTCGTTAAAATTAGCCCAGAATTGACAGTAAATTTTCGAAAATTAACGACTGCTTTAACGATACATCCTGTCAGGATAAAAATTAAAATATAGTGATGTGGGCATTTCATGACTTTCCCTATATAATCAAATTCATTTTCTTTTTCTTTCTTTCATAATTAAATGAATTTAATTGCACATATAACACGGATATTAATTTAAAATTACAGCGAATTTGCAGTTTTAATTCAACTTTAACGTTCCTTGCCATACATCGTATTACATAATGAAAGTATTAGAATTGTGTCAAAAATCGCAACTAGAATTTTCAACGGATCTACACGTTTTGGGACCTCTAGAACACGAAAATACCCTTTTTAGCGTGACATCTGCTCTTTCTTCATCGTCCGGCTTTCATCTTTTCTGCCACCGCTTCTTGTAATTCGCTTCTGTAAATTGCTTTTATTGCTTCTTCTCCAGCTTTCCGCTCTTCTTCCATAGCTTCTTGTCCAGTCTTCAATGCTTTCATATACACTTTCATCTCTTTTTGTCCGGCTTTTGTTATCTTTTTTCTTCGCTTCTTGCCGTGTCTCACAATTCAATTTGACTCGTCTTACGCTCTGTGCAACTGCACGATATCTCCCTTATATACTCTCTATGGAAATCTCTAGAAAGACGGGGTGTCTTCGATACTAATAAACAAATCCAGAAAGTATCAATGAATCCTTCGAAAACTCGTTCAAAATCGTCAAATTAGCGATATTTCGCCAAATCGGGTATTAAGGATACGAAAAATGTCCCCAAGGTCAGGAAACCCTACCTTCACGTAATAACAATGCTTACTTATAAATGTTCTTTCCCCTTGTTGAGAGACAGCGGGCAAAGAAACATTTTATAACTTAAATAATCATCAAAATTTTACAACGTTCTACAACATTTTACAACGTTCGTAACAATATATATATATATCAAGCACTGGTAGCTTGGAACGCCAAGGCACTGATTGCTCGGTTTGTTATATGTACAAAATCTATAAAACATAAATGCTCTAAATTATTTCTAGATAATTTGACGCATAGTTTTAAACATCATGAAACTTAGCAGAATTTCTTATAAATGCCGTTTCAAATCCTGTTCTCTTTCAAAATACAAAAATACATTTTTAATACATGACAGTTTAAAATGTTCTCACTTTTTATAGACTTTGAATTCCAAAAAAAAAATTACATCGAGTTTAAAGGTTTTATTTGTCTTTGTTGTCAGCTTTTAAATACAATAGATTTTCTGCCTTTATTCTTGGTAACAAAAGAAAAAAATTATTACTTTTAAACAAAGGGCAGACGTTTCACATGCCATCTTATCTTTTCCATTTCATTTTAAAATAATTGGACGGTATTGTTCTGTTAAATAGATTTTGCTGAAGAAATGGCTTTATACGCAATAAGATTTTATGTTTCAAATATTTTACTTACGTTTCTCTTCGTCATGCATTGTATTTTAAATTTCAATGATCCCAGTTACAAATCCCTCCAATAGGGACTTGAAATTGAGTTTTAAAGTTTAAAATCATGCTCCCGGTGCAGTATCAGGATACCGGTTTTGTGTTAAGCTTGAAGACATTAATGGGATTCAATTAACGCGTAATTCCAAGATCTGGCAAGGCCTGACATTAGCGGTTTTTTTTTTCCTATAATTTTCTTTTTTAATTGGCAGAGAATAAAACATACATTATACAAACAGAACAAATATCCCGAACATATACCATGAACAGTCAATGTCTCCTTAACAATGGCCAGAGCCGTGAACCAGTTAGCCATCACATGACGTTGCCCCAGCGCAACAGTGGGGGTCGGAACACACAGCGCCCAACATCACAACATCTATATCGGCAGGTGGGACTCGAACCCACAACCTGGCAACCGAGCGACCACAAGGAAACGTCTGCCCTTGACCAATCGACCACCTCGTCGACTTCTATAAATCTAACTATTGCAATTTTGTTAAGTCTGTTATTAATTTTACATATTAAAAGGAAATATATGTATGTATGTATATGTGTCTGTCTGTGTCATCTGCAGTTTCAGACAGGGGTGAAATTTCATGCAAAAGTACTTCGAGTCCCCGGACTAAATGGTTCGGAAAGATTTTTTATTTAAATTCGAATTAGTTCTTTGATTACTTTACATTGAAGTACGATTTTGGTCGATTTTCACAGAAATCGGGTCCTTACTCCTTAGCGATAAAAATTACCAGTACAGAGTTTCCATCTTAACATTATCGGGAAGATAGAAGAAAGTTCTTTCTAACGACCTTTGAACCGAATGCGTAAGATAATTTCTAATAATTTATTTATTTATGTTTAAATACACCGAATTATGCATGTTTTAAGTTATCTGATTCTTATTTCGTCGCATCCGAAAATGGAAGATTAGCACAATTTTATAGTTTGGCAGAAGTATGGATATTCATTCTAATAAAAAAAATCTGATGTGGGCAGCACATGAATTTC
Source organism: Amaurobius ferox (assembly GCA_951213105.1). Taxonomy (NCBI): domain Eukaryota; kingdom Metazoa; phylum Arthropoda; class Arachnida; order Araneae; family Amaurobiidae; genus Amaurobius; species Amaurobius ferox. The sequence continues at coordinate 21,173,109 of OX578154.1, read as the reverse complement.
CATATATAATTCACTGAATTTACTACTTTTACAGCTAAAAAATGATATTCTTATAGTAGATACTTATATTCTTTCCAAGATATTGAATTTTCTTCAATTAGTCGTCATTTTCATTGATTTAGCGTCATTTTTATCAATTTGGCGAGATTTATGTTAATTTGGCAACAATTAAAAATGTCGCCAAGTTTGCGACATTCCGCCAAATTCGTCACCAAAATCTCGCCAAGCGTTATGGAAGGAGAAATAAGTTATTCTTACAGCAGATAAATGACTACTGGCGTTCAAATACAAAAGTATTACTCAAAGTATATTTTTACATAAATGGAACGAGCCAGATCCACGAGAATGAGGTCACCAAATTTATCGCATGGTATTACATATGAAAAGTGAACATATTTCTCAATAGGAAATATTTTCTTTTGTTTTATATAACTTTTTGATAATTTTTTTGAAAAATGTACAATATCTCGAGAACTGTTCATGTTAGCATTCTAAAATTTATGTCAATCGTTTTCTAATGAAAAATTACATAAGAAATGTCTATTTGCGTAACTTTATTAGGAGTTTTGATTTTTTGACGATTTTTTCAAAATTTCACTCGAAAATTTAGGGGGGTTCTGAACATTCGATTGCGTATAAAAACAACAAGCTTCCAGTGTTTACGGATTGTGATTTTTGTACCAAATTTCGTTCGAATCGGTCCATTCGTTCGGCAGTTATCGTCTCCACAGACTCACTAACACACACACACACATACTTTCACATACACACAGACATCACTTCAAAAATGTTTTATTCGTGATCAGGAAATCTTGAAACGTGCTCTCCCGTCGAAAATTTGAATTCGAATTTTCGACCCCGTCACAATACTTTCCTTATACATTATGTATATAAGGAAAGTAATAATTAATTAATCTATTTTTTTTTCTCTGAATTTTCAAACAAAAGCTTAAAAATCGAGATTTTCGTTTCCGCTGGCGAAGGACATCCTTCTTCGATTGTCTGGTTACTATGCGCTGTGAGTTGCAACTGACATTACAATCTGTTCGCTACTTTAAAAAATAGTGACGTATTTATCACGAAAGTATTGTTGGGTTTCGTACATTCCGGGAAAACTATACAAATAAAATAACAGATACTTATCAAGACGGAAAAACAGCTGCATTTGTTAAGACCATTTCATTTATCGGTTTTCTAACTTTTAAAATAGAACATTCTAATTCGTTTAATGTGGTATTATATTATCGTAATGAGAAAATGGTCAATGTTCAAATCAAGCTTCGCAGAAATAGCATTTAATTACTTTAATATTAAAATTTTTCCATGTGCAATTTTCACAGCAGTTAATTTTATCTCTGACTAGCAGCATACCCGTTCTTCGTACGTATAAATAATATAAAGAAACTTAAAATTCACAATCATGTGCACATTCCTTTAGTATACTAAATGACATTGTTGATCAAAATATGCTGTTAACATATTAAATTTACTGCTCCTAAAAAGTAATTTCAGACTATCTGTTCTCACTATGCAAAATTATCTTCACGGGCATACCTGAAGAATAAAACATCCTGGTCCCTTTTGTAAGCAAATTTACAAAAATAATGAAATTGAATCATATATGCAAAATAAAAGCGTTAAAATTGTATAGTACCGTATTATTTATATAAGCGAATATTAGAAGATATAACCTTTATTAGTAGATTGCATATATAAATTGAAAATATCAATAAATCCGTAATATCTAAATCTGAAGGCCGTAATATATGCCAAAATGACAGCGATAAAATTATATGGGAATATATGTACTAGTACTAATTATTTTGTCGCAGATTAGAAAATATATCAGTGTGTTAGTGAAAGATTACCCGTATAACAATATGAGTCTCAAAAATCTTTGCCAAAATAAAACAGATGACGTAATAAATTGAAAATATCAATAACGCTTGCAATCTTTATATCAGAAGGTCATAATTGATTCCAATATATGCCAATATATATAAACGTAATAAATTGAAAATATCAATAATTCCCGTAATCTTTATACGAGAAGTTCGCAATTCATTCCAATATATGCCAGTATATATCAAAATATATGCCAATACACCTGTACTACTTATATTCTAGAAGATTAGAAGATATACCCGTGCCTTTGTAGAATATTACTCGTACAACGTACAATATAGGGATTTCATCCATTTTTGCCATAATAAAACAATGGCATAGTAACTTGAAAATATCTATTCTCCCTGAATCAATAATCCCCGAAAATATCAATAATAATGTTTAAACCTGGAGACTATAATTGATATTATCCAGTCAAAAATGCAATGCCAATGACATTTATTTTATATACGTATCTTTATTATTCAAATCCGAAAAGATTTAATAAAAATCGTATGCCGCATAAACATATTGGATTTAAATCCGTTGCTAAACGCCATGATATCATTTGCTTCAAATTAATTGGAGGAAAAATTATCGTCTGAATAATGCTAATGCTACGTCCATGGAAGGTTTGGCGACATTTTAAAAAATTGCCAAATTTATCACCGAGTGGGACTGTAGAACTAACTGACACTCTCACTTGGCGAGAAATAGACGAAACATCATCACAATTTTGTCCCCTAACAAAACACAATTAATTTTCTTTATTAAGAGCAATTCCATCAACTTCAAGATAATTTTATGGATTTACAAACATTTTTTTCAATTTAGTGATATTTTAAAAATTCGCTAAATGTGTTACTACGTAGGACGGATGGACTGACAGACAAATGCTACCGAAACATCATTTCAGTACTCTCTTCTAAAAAACAAACTTAATTTCATTGATTTGCTTGGTCGTTTTTATCAGTTTGGTGACATTTCTATCAATTTGGCGACATTTCCGTCAATTTGGCAACGTTTATGAAAAGTCTTCAAGCTAGCGATATCCCGCCAAATTTATAGCTCTAAATTTGCAGATCTGGCGAATAAAACATCCTGATCCCGTTCGTATATACTGAATGAAACACTAAAATTGTATTAGAAGATATACCCGTTCTACTATTTTTCTCTTTCATCAATCCGGTAAATGAGTTTATTGGTTAAACACAATATATGCGTTTATTAGCTAAACGCAATATCTAAAAATGGAAACTCTTTGAAAAATAAATGAAAGTGATATACGTAGTCCGCAATTAATATAATTTTTAAAAAATCAAACCGTTCATTTATAAGATATATTGTTATATCCATTTATTTATTACTAGCCGACTTCGGCGACCAACCTGTTCGCTACACTTGAAAATTCTGACCGTGGGAGACTGGCTGGTGTTGGGTTATACCTTTGGATATTTAATAATTTTAGGAGTTTTGTTTTTTGTCTAAAAGTGTTCAGGGGTCTTATTTACATAGTCATTCTTTTTAGTTATCCATTTTCCAATTGTTTAGGTTTTGATATTCTTCTGTTCCAAATAAGTTCTATTCCATAGGTTTTGTGTTAAAAACGGCGAAAGTTCGTTCTTTTTTGGTTTTAGCAATTTAAATTTATTTAAATTGGCTAATTTGGAATTCCATTTATTGCCCTTTTTATTCCCTTTTATTTGATTCCAAATTTATTGCTCTCGGTTAAAAATTCGTTAATTCATTGCAATTTTTCAGTTTTATTCTATTTTCAGCTTTTTAAATATTTCAGAATCGTTTATATTTAAATTGTTGCCGAATTCGTATTTTCCAAATCGTTTCACTTCATTTCTTTTTAATTTTCGTCTGCTTTGAAATTCCATTTCTCTTCTTTAAAATCTCGAGTTTTTAATTGGTTGACCGTAAAATTAAAATCGTCTGTCATTAATTATTTTATCGTTCATCGATAATTTTGTTTACAATCTGTGGCAGCGATGTTTCGCAGTATATAAGTAAATCGCGCGTTTTTTCGCTCTCTTTTCTCTTCTGTTTTTGTTCTTCCTTCTGAATTAGAACCCAAGATGTGATCTATTAAGTTGTTGTTCTAGCGCTTCCGCGCTAGCCGAACCGAAGTTCGAATTCGGCTTGAAATGTTTCATTAATCCGGGCTGTGATGTTTTTTTTTTTTTATTTCCAAGATGTAAATTGATTTGTTTAGTTTATAATCAATCAGCAGCCCTTTGGCGCTGTGCTCTCTGACGTTGTTTATGTCTGGAAGCTGCAACGGAATGAAGAGTCTTGCTAATTAGTTTCATATCATTTAAATAATGATCCAAGATGTTTCACGATTTATCTGATGTCGGCTGAGGAAGTCTTACCAGCCAATTCGAAATTAGTTTATCCTGACAAGCTGCGAGTTCTATTTATGATAAATGGAGTTCGCATTCCCGAGCCCAATTGACGGACATATGCTAAGTTCTCCATTTTGATGTCAGTAGTCCGGTGCAGAAGTTGGGAGAAATGATTTTTTATTACTCGACGTCCAACTGGTGTGGAGAATCTCCTTGGAGTTGAATCCCGTGAAACGGTCTTTTTCCGGATTTTCTGCTAGACATAATTGTGACCCTGTGCCATGGATTTTCCTCTTCTGGTGTTCTCTGGATCTGCTTTGCGTTTGGTGACTCTACTGATGACTTCCTCCTGCTGAACTTTGCAGCTTATCTTGGAGCCTTGGTGATATTAATCTTTTTCCTCCGAATTCTAATTATATTTCTCAATAGTTAAAATATGTTTTTTTCTAATTGTTTTCAGTTTTAATGAATAAGACCCCTTTAGACTTATATATTTTAGGTCACCAGAACCTGTGGTTATCTTTAAATTTTGTTCTAAATTCCCTTTTGACTAACTTATGTTCTTTTATCCCAAATTCTAGTTTTGACAAATAATTGAATAAGTTTAACATTGTTAACTTTAAATTTAATATCCTAACGTTTGTACTAACCACTAAACGACCGGCCATTCCATTTATTTATTTATTTAATTTGTTTATTAGATTTGTCTAGTTACTGAGATGTAAAATGTTTTGAAAATTCTTTTAAAATGAAGTTTAAATTTTAATAAACGTTAGATTTTTGAAAACCTAAATTCTGTGTTCTCTCTTTTACTTTAATGTTTTTTTTTTAGGTAAAGTGTCATTTTTAATACTTTACAGGATTAGTACATATTTGTACACGTAAGGTTACTGGTCAATAGGTCCACTTTCAGTTTATTTAAGAATTCTGATTTATTTTCAGATGACTTTCAGATTTTAGATACTTTACATGTATAGGTATGGCCCAGAAGTATTTAGAATGTTCTTTGGCATATCATAAAGTTCTTCTTTTCTCCCCCCCCCCGAACACTGGTGCCATAACCCCGTGGAGTTAACAAAGTTTATTTTAGTTTACTGATGTTAAAACTAATAATGAAATTTTAAGATGAAAAATAATGTTCTGGGGGGGGGGGGGGGTTCTTGAAAATTGATTTGTAGAGTGAATTTTTTCTAATGTTTGTGAACTGTGATAATCTGAGGATTTCTGTACCTGTAACCCTAGGAAAGGGATCCTTTTGATATGTACTCACAGCTGGGATCAGCTGCTCCTATGTTTTTTATAGAAGTGTTCTCCTCTATTTTTTGTTTCACATAAATGAAATCGTATTCGTTTGTCTGCATTTTTAGTATTGCATCGCAAATGACATGAACGTATTTTTGAGACTGATGATGTTGAATGTGAATTTAGTATTTAAGAAATAACGATGCTGCTTTAACGTTGCTGCACAGCGAAAAAAATTTTTTTGTTACATAACAAGTGAATTACATAACAAGTGTGAGACCAGGAGGCATTATATGCAGTTTTTGATGTTTACGACGAAACAAAGCGCAGAATTTTAGTCACCGTTTTATGAGAGTCTTGGCAGTTTTATGATTAATCTCCAAGTTATTACCCCAATAAATAGAAGTCACACAAATTGCAGGTGTAGTTGGGGCAGGATATCCTAGGACCAAATCTTAAACCAAGCTTCATTGGAAACTGAAAGAGCCAATAATGCAAAGATAAGACATAGAACTAACGAGCACCCAATGAGGGCAAGGAGGGTGTATCTGAACCCCAGGCCAAATGATGTGCCTGCAAGGAAAAAAGTCAAAAAATATAATGGAATGATTATTCAAGAATGAAGAGAGAGAGTCGTGATTTCAAGCAGTATTATTCACAAAGAGTCGCTTTTCATTTGAGTATTGATAATGTTATAGGAAAAGACGAAATCCTTCAAATGTCGGAAAAAGAATCGGAAAAGGTGACACTCATGCTAAGCTACATACCCGATATACAGAGGTATGTGCCAGTCTTCATGTATCTCAGATCAGTTTTTGACCTTTGTAATGAGATCCAAAAGATCTCTCACACTCTGTTTTTCTCCTCCTCAAGCGTTTCTTAATAAATTGATGTAATTTTAATCATAATAATATAGAGATGTGAAATGTTTTTTCAGCACATTTTGGTGACCGTGGCGATTTTTATGCGAGTTCGAAATTTTGATGAATTATTTAATACTACTGATGTATGATAAAAATAATTTAAATAAAGGATAAATAATTTTAAGGGAAGCTCGTGTAGCGACCAAGTAATTGCACTGGTAAAATTTAAATATACACTTTTACTGATAGAAATTATAATGATAAATTGAATACAATAATTGTTAAAAATGGTATTAAGGATATTTGTATTTAAAAGTGTATAATGTGTAGCATTTTGAGTTGTTGTTGAGATCCAGACCGTCCGACCTACCAGAAAGGTGTAAGGCAACTGTTTGGTTGGCAGGGCATTTTGAGTTGTGTAAAATCTGTCGTGAAAAATAGGCATTCCGCATATGTGCGAGGTATTTTTGGAACCCAAGTCCTGCAGAGGACGTAGTATTTTAAATATATATTTGCACTTCGCCATATTATTGCCGTAACACCAGTATAATAGATTAATCCTAGTTCTCAGTTAAAAGTTTCAATTTAGCTTTGCCAGATATAAGAAACAGAGTAACATCGTATTAAATGAAAGACATGACATTCCCTTTTGTACTCATAAAATCTCTTTAGAAGTTCTCCTTCTGTGTACGCGCATTTAATTAAATCTCACAAAGATACTTTGCATCTATTCCTATTATGAGCCGTTCCAGGAATATTTTGCTTTTGAAGAATGTGTAGCACAACTTCTTTGTTTGGATAAGATTGAAATTAGATAAATATTTTAATTAAAACCGTTGCATTTTTCCTAGACTTAAATTAACAAAATGTTTGCAGAAAATTAGAATAATTGTGAGTGCTATTTTACAAAAAGGTGCTTGTGCAGTTTGAAGACACCCGTTGGCGAGCTTGCCACCAATTTGGCGAGATTTTTTTTATCGAACTAAAAGTGAATGATTTCCTGAATAGCGTGCCAAAAAAAAACCTCAAACAAACACAAAATGATGAATTTACAAATTAAGATACATTTTTAATGCATAAGAATTTGAATCATTTTAAAAATATTCAGTTTAGATCATCAAAAGAGCTTAGAATTTCAACAATATTTTCTTTTTTCGTTCTTAATTAATGTTTCAAAAATGTCTGTTTATTTGTCATGAATTTGAATTTCTAAAATTCATACTTTCACTCTTAATTATTTTAAATTTCCAAAATCATTTGTTCGATAATTGGAATTTTAAAATATTTGATTACATTTTGATCATATAAATTGTAAAAATCATTGTTTATTTTCAACAGTTTGTATTTAAATATTTTTGTTTACTTTTGATAGTTTAAATTTGAAAAAACCTATGTATACTTTCAATAACGTAAGTTTTAAAAAGTATTTGTTAATTTACATTTTCATTAATTTACATTTAGAAATAAATGTTTATTTTTTTTTATAATTTTAATTTTGAGATTTCTATTTACTTTGAAACATCTCAAATTTATATAAGTCGAGGTTTTGAAATTTAAGCTCTTGGCCAATGGTTTAGATTTGAAAAAACTGTTTAATTTCGATAATTTAAATTGACAAAGCTTTTAATAAGTAAAGTACACTTTGTACGAAGGATAAGGAAGCTTTTGAGCAACTTATGTAAGCACTGATAAAATTATACTTTGGATCCCCATGGTCGAAAAATATGTGCGAAGGACGCCTTCCTTTTAAACACTTTCCTTTTTACTTTCCCTGCAATACATGGTAATGTATAGGGAAAGTATTGGAATCATGCCGAAAATCACAACTCGAGATTTCGACGGATCTACACGTTTCGAGACCTCTAGAATACGAAAAAACCATTTTTAACGTGACGTCTGTGTGTGTGTCTGTCTGTCTGTCTGTGTGTCTGTCTGTGCAATGTATGTATCCACTCTAAATCAAAAACTAATGGACCCAATTTCATAAAATTTGGTAGGTAAGTCACTTGGGTATGACCCTGGTGCTGATGAGTTTTTGGTATGATTCGTAAAAATAGAACCCGCCTTTTTTTGCGAAATGGCCCGTAAAAATTCCATGTATCCACTCTAGCTAAAATACTAATTGACCAAATTTCACAAAATTTGGTGGATAAGTTACTTGTACGATACTCTGGTGCTGATTAGATTTTGGTATTTATCGGAAAAGAACAACTTGCCTTTTTTTACGAAATGGCCCGCAATAATGCCATGTATCCACTTTAACTAAACTATTAATTGGCCAAATTTCACAAAATTTGATAGATAAGTTACTTGGGGAATACTCTGGTGCTGATTAGATTTTGGTATTATTCGGAAAAGAACAACCTGCCTTTTTTTACGAAATGGCCCTCAAAAATCGCAAAATCTGAAAAAAGCTACATATTTTCAAATATATCAGTTAAATTCTTGTTTTATACGTAATTTTTTATGAGGAAAATAATATGAACAACTCTATTACTATAGGACCAACCATTCTCGAATTATTTAAGATTTTTCGAATTTAGTTATGCCACTTTTAGAAAAATGTCTAATTACCAAATAAAAACAGAAATTAAATTAAAAATGCAAATTCAGTGTTATTTTGTGCAATTAAACTCAATTTGATGAATTATTAAAGAAAAAAAATATGAATTTGAGTCTGCAGGGAAAGTCATGTGCTGCCCACATCAGATTTTTACGTTTCCTACAATACATGGGACAATATAGGGAATTTCCTACAATATAGGGAAAGTATTGGAATGCCGAAAATCGCAACTCGAGTTTTCGACGGATCTACATGTTCCGAGACCTCTATAATACGAAAAAAATATTTTTAGCTTGACGTCTGTGTGTGTGTCTGTCTGTTTGTCTGTCTGTGCAATGTATGTATCCTCTCTAACTCAAAAACTATTGGACCAAATTTAATAAAATTTGGTAAGTAAGTCACTTGGGTGTTACCCTGGTGCTGATTCGTTTTTGGTACGATTCGTAAATACAGAACCAGCCTTTTTTTGCGAAATGACCAGTAAAAATTTCATGTATCCACTCTAGCTGAAATACCAATTGATCAAATTTCACAAAATTTAGTAGATAAGTTACTCGTGAAATACTCTGGTGCTGATTCGATTTTGGTACGATTCGGAAGAAAACAACCTGCTTTTTTTTACGACATGCCCCGCAAAAATTGTCAAAATCTAAGAAAAAATACTACGTATGTTCAAATGTATCAATTAAATGCTTGTTTTATACATAATTTTTGACGAGGAAAAGAATAAGAACAACTCTATTACTCTAGAACTAAACTTTCTGGAGATATTTGAAATTCTTGGCATTTTGTTATATCACCTTTGAAAAAATGTCCAATTACCAAATAAAAACAGAAATTGAATTAAAAATGCAAATTTAGTGTTATTTTGTGCAGTTACACCCAATTTATAAATGAATAAAGAAATAAAGAAAAATTGAATGAGTCTCTTGGAAAAGTCATATGCTGCCCACATAAGATTTTTACTTTCCCTGCAATACATGGTAATGTATAGGGAAAGTATTGGAATCCTGCCGAAAATCGCAACTCGTGTTTTCGACGGATCTACACGTTTCGAGACCTCTAGAATACGAAAAAACCATTTTTCGCGTGACTGTCTGTGTGTGTCTATCTGTCTGTCTGTGCAATGTATGTATCTACTCTAACTAAAAAACTAATGGACCGAATTTCATAAAATTTGGTAGGTAAAACTCTTGGGCGTGACCCTGGTGCTGATTTGTTTTTGGTACAATTCGGAAAAAATAATCCGCCTTTTTTTACGAAATGGCCCGTAAAAATTTCATGTATCCACTCTAGCTAAAATACTAATTGACCAAATTTCTCAAAATTTGATCAAATCAGTCAAATCTCTGCCTTTTTTGCAAAATGTCCCTTCAAAAATCGTTAAAATCTAAATTAAAAACTGCGTATGCTTTATACGTAATGTTAAACGAAGAAAAGAATAAGACCAACCCCATTACATTAGGACTAGTCGTTCTCGAGATATTTTAATTTTTTCGTATTTTCTTTACGCCACCTTTGAAAATAAGTCCAGTTACCAAATGAGAACGAAAATTGAATTAAAAGAGAATTACATTTGATTAAAATGAAGAGAACGTAGATATAAGTCTTTAGGGAAAGTCATGTGCTGCCCACATCAGATTTTTTGGACTTCAGTTATGTTGATTCGCTTGTAGTGATGAAGGAATCCAACGTATCCTAGGAACAGCTGTATATTGTATTATCATTTTATATGTGCTTATATAAGTTGCATAAAAAATATTTTCCTGTGACAAAACTTTTGTTCACATTTCGGACCCTTAAATTTTAAAATGCAAAACATTCCAAGAAAATATGACAAAGTACAACCTCATATAACAGCCATTACCAGGCTTTCGGCTAAGGGAAATATCAGACTATAGAAGGGGACACTATGAGCAACATGTGTAAATTTCGGAATGAGGAGGAGGGGAGGTTTCTCAGCTGAAACATTTTGAAAATTCACAAAGTATAAAATATGGCTATTTTAATAGTTCTATAAAACATCCTAAATTTTACATATCACGGAGGAAATTATAACTCTTTCACAGATGGCTTTGAATGACAACGGCCCTACCGTGCTGATAACGCCAGTTCTCCTTAGATCACCGAAGTCAAACAGCATCGGGCGCGGTTAGTACTTGAGTGGGTAACCACCTGGGAGCACCGCGTGCTGTTGGCCCATTTCGAGCTAGGTAGCCCGGTGGTTTGCGCGCGAGATTTGCACGCTGCCACAACTGCCGCCGTGTTCATGCGGATTACTATCACGTTAAACATGTGGGTCCGTAAGTCCTTCCGAGAGGTTGGTGGTAGGGGAAGGGAGTCCGGTCCCTGTGGATGCCTCCCACACTGGGTGGCACATCCCGGCCGTCCAAACTGTTACCTCACACCTTTCTGGTAGGTCGGACGGTCTGGGTCTCAACAACAACAGATGGCCTTGAAATCAGTGCTTTAATGATAAATTGTCCATCTGGTGGCCCTAGAACAAGGATAAAAGTTTAGAATATTTAAAATTAACTAAGTTTCTAAAATTTATTTTAATAATTGATAAAACCCGATACATAATGGAATGCATTACTCTAATAAAATGTGCTGCATAAATAATACTGGGAAAAATTTCAGCGGCAACATAAATATTTTCATCGAAAAAGTTACTCTGTACTTTATAGAAGTTAAACTGCGTTGTGTATAAAGTAAGAAATTAAAATGAGAAAAATGTTAATTATGTGCTTATGTCACTAAATTTTCTTTTCTATGTTTTTATTTTTAAATAAATCATTAATTAATGCACTTTTAGCTAAATAAAAACAGTTAACTTGCAAGTAGTCTTTGAAACCGAACGCTTCAATTTTGAATTAAACATTTATGGTCATTTGAATAAACAAATTTATTCATTCTGAATAATGTATACACTCTAAATCCCAATTGAACACTAAAACTATTAATAACAAAGATTAATCACGCATAAAGCATTGATTATGAAACACTTTCCAACGTAAATGCAATTTTATTTAAACATCTCTAAAATGCGATATAATCAGCGTTGATGCATTTACTTTCCTTATATGCATAGTATAAAGTATAAGGAAGCACTGTAACGAGCTCCCCCATTCGAATTCGAGTTTTCAATGGGGGAGCTCGTTCCAAGCATCCCTGAGCACGAATTAAACATTTTTGAGGTGATGTCTGTGTGTGTGTTGTTGTTGTTGAGACCCAGACCGTCCGACCTACTAGAAAGGCGTAAAGTAATCGTTATCTATCCGTCTGTGTGTGTGTGTGAAAATATGTGTGTGTGTGAGTGTGTGTGTGAGTCTATGGAGACTCACTGTGGTGTGTGTGATTCTATGGTCCGTGTCAGTGAGTCTATGGAGACGATATATCACGAACGAAGGGAGCGACTCGAATGAAATTTGGTACAAAAATTACATTCCATGAATACTAGTAGCCCATTGATTTTAAACGCAATCGAATTTTCAGAACCCCTAAGTTTTCGAGTGAAGTTTTGAAAAAATAATCAAAGTATCAAAATCTTTAATAAAATTACGCAAATATAAATGTCTTATGTAATTTTTCCTTAGAAAACGATTGACATAAACTTTAGAACGTTAGTATGAACCGTTCTTGAGATATTTCACATTTTTCAAATCAATTTATCAAAAAATCCCATAAATGAAAAAAAATATTAAATGTTAAGAAACATGTTGACTTTTCATATGTAATATCATGCGATAAATTTGATGACATCATTCTTGTGGATCTAACTCGTTCCACTCACGAGAAAAGATACTTTGAGTAATGCTTTTGTATTTTAATGCCAATAGTCATTTATCTGCTGTAAGAATAACTTATTTTTCCGTCCATAACGCTTGGCGCGATTTTAGCGGAATGTTGCTAACTTAGCAATTTTTGTAAATGTTGCAAAATTAAGAAAATATTGCCAAATTGATCAAAATGACGCTAAATCGATGAAAATGACGACTATTTAATGAGAGTTCAGTATATTGGAAAGAACATAAAAGTAGGCTATAAGAATAACAAACACATTTCTCCGTCCTTTTGCCGTTACGTTTGGCGAGAAATTCTGTGGAATTTCGCTAACTTGGCGACTATTTTAAATGTTGCCAAAGTGACAAAAATGTCGCCAAATTGATAAAAATGTCGCCCAAGGTAGTGTTTCGCAAATTCTGATTTCCGTCATATTAGGAGCATACCTTCTAGTATATAAGAAATGCTCTTCTCTCCGTTTGTCTGTAACACTTTGTAATGCATTTGGCAAATTTGGCAGTATTTCACCTCAGATTGACAAAAATATCACAAAAATTACAAAAATGACACTAAATTAATGAAAATGACGCCTACTTGATGAATTAAGTATTAAACTATTTTAATATATGGATTATATCACTTATTGAGGATGCTATCAATAATGATAATTGTTTGTTCAGAGTTGCGTGAAATATAAGTTAATTAGGTACTTTGAAATAATTTTATATGTTGGCATGTGTTGAAAAATCAAGAAATATACCATTAAACGATAAAAACACAGTACTGTGGATCTTATACAATATAGTTTGACTGTAAAAGTATACATTCATCGCATTATATAAGAAACGCCATGTGCTGCCCACATCAGATTTTTACAGTTTGAGGCCACAAAATTGTATACAGATAGGTGCCTCTTAGTCTATACATTCAGTAGTTGATAAACAGTCGATATAGTCACAGCTGAGTAGCTCATATTTTTGTTGAACACAATATTTGAAATATAGTGCTTAAATGAGTTATAAAATGCAAGCGGTAAATTATTAATTTTTACTTACTACCAGATACCTTCGACGATTAAGCAAGTTGATATTCTGGAAATAGCTTTTAACTTTCTATAGTTCACAGGTGCGATCAATCGCATTGTTTATGGGAGGTAGTTACTATAGTAGTACATTTTTCGTTCGTTTGCTACACCCGTCAGTTAAAGGAGAATTAACCCATTCCCTGCCACACACATTTGCGATCAAATTTTTTAATAGATGTTCATTTTCTACGTCATATATGTGTTAAATAATGCAGAAATGCAGGAAAAAATTAAACATTTAGTTTTGCTGCAGTTACAAAATGGTTCGAAAACGCACCATCAGCAAAAACCATTATAAAAATGTCTGTGTACCAAAAAATTGAAAAATCGTACTTGAACTAACAATTCTTGTTTCAAAATGATTATATATATATAAAACGTAAAAAAAAATAATTAAAATTATGTGTAGACGTCTTCAAATCACTTTACATGTAAATATACCTTACATTTTTTACAAATCGTAACCAGAAAGTTTCGTATTATGCGGAATTTTATTGAATAACTTCTTATAGATTAAGATCACTGTAAAAATTTGTCAAATAAAATGTGTTTTGCATAACTTCATTTTCTCGAACTCCAATTTCTGTTTCTACGCTTCTTTAAACAAATAAGAATACGGGAAATTAAAGAACTTCATAGTCCACTGAATTAGCATGAATTCTCTGTAAGTATAAAAGTTCTTCACGAGTTTGTTCCCTATATTTAATTAAATCCTACAATGGTCCTTTGTAACTAATCCTGTTGAGCTACACTAAAAGCATGCTTTGATTGCCATGAATATAAATTATTTCACCATTTAGAAAAGATTGAAAAGTAATTAAATATTTTCATGGAAATAATTAAATTTCTGGTATTTATGTTTGGTTGACTCAGGCCAGCCAACCAAATAATTGTAGCGTGACTGTGCTAATGCCTTTTGAAAAGAAATTATAAAAATAAACACCTTTCAACATATTTTTTCAAGAAAAAGAGCTTCTTATTATGAAACACTTCTTTTATACCCATTTCTTTATTAAAAAATAAATCTTTCTACCCATTTATTTACCATGTCCGAGAATTAAAAGTAAGTATATAAATATAATTTCAATACGTTAAGTTGAAAATGGTGCTGAAGTACAAAATTATAACTTTGTTAAAAGCAGAGCACAACTAAAAAAAAATCTGATGTGGACAGCACATAACTATCCTTATATAATGCAATGAATTCACTACTTTTACAGTTAAAAAAATGTTATTCTTATAGTGGATACTTATATTCTTTCTAAGATATTGAATTTTTTCATTTAATCGTCATTTTCATTGACTTAACGTCATTTTTATCCATTTGGCGAGATTTTCGTTAATTTGGCAACATTTAAAAATGTCGCCAAGTTGGTGACATTCCGCTAAATTCTTCGCCAAAATCTCGCCAAGCGTTATGGACGGAGAAATAAGTTATTCTTATAGCAAATAAATGACTATTGGCGTTCAAATACAAAAGTCTTACTCAAAGTATCTTTTCTCGTGAATGGAATAAGTTAGATCCACGAGAATGATGTCACCCAATGTATCGCATTATATTACATATGAAAAGTGAACATGTTTCTTAATCGTTAATATTTTTTTTAATTCATGGAATTTTTTGATAAATTGATTTGAAAAATGAGCAATATCTCGAGAACGGTTCATGCTAGAGTTTCAAAATTTATGTCAATCGTTTTCTAAGGAAAAATTACACAAGAAATGTCTATTTGCGTAACTTTATTAAAGGTTTTGATTTTTTGATGATTTTTTCAAAATTTCACTCGAAAATTTAGGGGGTTCTAAACATTCGATTGTGTTTTAAAACAATGTGCTTCCAATATTCACGGATTGTGATTTTTATACCAAATTTCATTCGAATTGCTCCATTTGTTCGTGAGATATCGTCTCTATACACACACACATACACACACACACACACATATTTTTACACATACACACACATACTTTCACACACACATACAAACATCACTTCAAAAATGATCGATTGGTAATCAGAGATGCTTGAAACGTGCTTTCCCGTCAAAAACTCGAATTCGAGTTTTCGACCCCATCACAATACTTTCCTTATACTTTATGTATATAACGAAAGTAATAATAGTATCTACCTCTTTTGAACGAAAGAAACAGCTTTTTTCACCAGGGCACACAAAAAGCGAAGTATACACTCTTTAGAGCAAGGTCGGAGACTAGTACAAGAACAGCAAAATTGATTGAAGCATTAAAAGGGTGTCACCAACGGTAACCGAAGAGAAAAAGAAGTATGAAACCCAGGGGAAAGGAACAAGACGTGGAACACTGTGAGATCGTAACGCACCATTTTGCACAATTTGGTACATTTTTTTTAATAAAGAACTCAGACGGGCGACGCAACGTTTGACAGGCTTGGCCCGGAGGGGTTTACAACCCATAAATTCATGTCATCATAATTACGAGGGCGTAAACAATTCTTCCGATCATAACTTACACATTTTTCATTAGCCCCAGAGGAGCTAGTCTAGAGACACTGCAACCTCACGCAAAATGAATAACCCGATGGAAGTCACGAGGGGTGTTGACTCGAAGCAAAAATATGTTTTTGCCTAGCAAGACGAATAAAGGACGTTGAGAAATCAGCTCCAGATGAGAGAGAAGTAGAACAGTACATTAGATAGAAGGAGATCAGATATGAAATGGAACTGAGGTGTGATGCAGTTTAAATTGCGACAAAAAAGTCTTAAGTACCCAGATGAAATGTGGTCCTGTTGTAATCTCACGGAGACTAAAATAAAACGAGGTTTAAAACCGTAAAGAATAAGTTAATAAGTTTTATGAAGTGCAGTGACTTAAAAGAACGTTATCAAGATACAAGATTGATGAAATATGCCAGTGCAACAATATACAAGTATGTGCCGATTTTAATTAAATCAGATCGAGTCTTTTAAGTAATGATAGTCTTTTAAGTAATAATTATCTTTTTAAGTAAATTTCAATTTAAGATGGTCTCATTTGAAACGCTCCCCTCCTTGAGCACTTTGTAAAATAGTAACTACATAGGAAGCTATTTATATAATTTTGTTACTGATCATAAATTTAGTGTTTAATAAATATTAATTTTTAAAACAGATATTGGTAATTTCATGATTAATGCATTTATTTTTAGGTATGGTGAGTTGACTCACACTTAGCAAAATGGATGGGTTAATGCAGCACAGCAATATGTGATCTTTACACATCCTCTTAAATAATAAAATTCCATTCACCACATGTTAAGGCGTGTGTCTTCATTCCCTTTATATTCACATCACCACAAACACAATAAATGAACGGTAATATATATATATATATATATATATATATATATACTTAGTAGAATTGGTTAGAGAGAGAGAGAGAGAGAAAGAGAGAGCACAGAAGCGAAGGAAGATAATTCTCGGGTCATTTTGCAAAAAAAAATGCCAGTTCTATTTTTCGAGAATCCACCAAATATTAACAAATTAAATGTAACTGATCTACCAAACTAATCTATGTATCAGATTATTTCAGATCTTTATGAAAATATATTAAAAAGTATGTTAAAAATGTTAATTGAAAATATATTACACATGCCATCAAATAAGTTAAAACAGACAGATAGACAAACAAGCAAACATCGGTCATGACGATTTTAGTAAAATATTTTAAAGAGGAAAGCGATAGATTTACATATACAAACCTCTTACAGTTAAAGCTTAGAAACCAAATACAGCTTATTGAATTTATGCTCAGCCATGTCGCTAACAGTAGGATTATAACCTGTAGATAGATTGCTATAGATGTCAGATTCTCAATCTCATAATCTCAAGTGTCTGCAAATAAACTCGATAACAAAGCTAGATAGAAGGAAAATGCCTACTGCAAAGTTCTAGAGGAGGTTAGAAATCGACATTAGGAACGCACAAAACGCATATATATATATATATATATATATATATATATATATATATATATATATATATATATATATATATATATATATATATAAATAAAATTGAAAATCTGTCTGTCTGTCTGCCTGTCTGTCTGTCTGTCGGTCTGTCTGTCTGTCTGTCTGTTTGTCCCATCATCACGGGAGAACGGCTAAACCGAATTTGATGAAATTTTGTGAGTAGTCTAGAAATAGGCCCACTTAAAATTTAGTCTGAGTTTTGAGTTTCTACGACGAGTAGTTCTCGAGATATTAGCAAAAAACGAAATTTTCGTTTGTCTCATCATCACGGGAAAACGGCTGAACTGAATTTAATGAAATTTTGTGGATAGCCTTAAAATATGCCCCCATAAATTTTGTCCAAGTTTCGAGTTTCTAAGACCAGGGGTTGTCGAGATATTAATGAAAAACGGAACTTTTTCTAAGGAGATCTACTCTCCAACTCCGTGGTTTATCCAAACGGAAAGGATAAAAATCGTTTGTTTAAAACGCCAAAATGAAATAAAACTTTATTTCCGAGTTTGGTGCAGGATTTTTGCAATAATTAGTCACTAAAGGAAAACATAAATTGTTTGAAACATGAATTTAAATGGAAAAATCTACCTCCATGGTTCATCTCTCACAAGCTTTTGCTCAACGATGTAAAGTATAAAGAAATCAAAATGGCTATTTAATTTCGCATTTTATGAAGAAGATTCTATCTTATATCATGTTTCTCGGCAACGGAATGAAATTAAATGTGTTGTTAATATCTATTATTATTTTTTTTATTTGTATAATAAATAAATGGGTGTAAAAATATATTTTATAAATGAACGGTTTGATTGTTCTTTTAATTATATATACTGCGGACTGCGTACATCACGCTTTCATTTATTTTATCAAAGAGGTTTCAAGCTCATATATTGTGTTTCGCTAATAAACTCATATATTGTGTTTACCCAATAAATTCATTTAGCCGATTGTTGAAGCAGAAAAAGAGTAGAACGGGTGTATGTATCTTCTAATACAATTTTACTGTTTTCATTTAGTATATACAAACGGGATCAGGATATTTTATTCTTCAGATCTGCAAATTCAGAGCTACGAATTTAGAGGAATATCTCTAAATAACTTGGTAACTTTTCTTAAACTTTACCAAATTAGTGGAAATGTCTCATTGATAAAAATGACCCAAATCAATGAAATTAAATATGTTTTTTTTAGAATAAAGTACTGAAATGAAGTTTCTGTAGCATTTGTCGGTCAGTCCATCCATCCTACTTAGTATCACATTTAAGGATTTTTTTTTAATATCACCAAATTGGTAAAAATATTTCTAAATCCATAAAAATATTAAGAAATTGATAAAATCGCGCTTAATAAATGAAATTAATTGTGTTTTGTTAGGGAATAGTATTGTGATGATGTTTCGTCAATTTGTCGCAAAATGGGACTATCAGTTCTACAGTCCCACTTGGCGATAAATTTGGCGATTTTTTAATTTATAGCTAAATTGACGAACATGTCGCCAAACCTTCCATGGAGATTGCATTATTCAGATGATATGATTTCCATCAATTTATTTAAAGCAAATGATATCATGTCGCTTAGCAACGGATCCAATATGTTATCTGATTTTTATTAAATCTTTTCCGATTTGAATAGTAAAAATATGTATATAAAATAAATTTCATTGACATTGAATTTTTGACTGGATATTATCAATTACGGTCTTCAGGTTTAAACATCATTATTATTGATATTTTGGGGGACTGTTGATTCAGGGATTACTGATATTTTCAAATATGGAATTGTTTTATTATGACGAAAATTGTTGAAACTCATATATAGTACGTTGTACGAGTAATCTTCTACAAATGCATGGGTATATCTTCCAATTTACGAAAATATAAGTAGTACAGGTATATTGGCATATATTTTGATATATATTGGCATATATTCGAATCAATTACGACCTTCTGGTATTAAGATTACGGGGATTTTTGATACTTTCAATTTTTTACGTCATCTCTTTTATTTTGGTCAATATTTTTGAGACCGATATTGCAATACGGGTAAGCTTCTACTAACACACTGACATATTTTCCAGTCTGAGACAATATAAGTAGTACGGGGTGGCATATATTGATTCAATTCCTTTTTTTTTTTTTAATTTGCTGACAAAAGGGGCCAGAATGTTTTATTCTTCAGATCTGCCCGTGAAGATAATTTTGCATAGTGAGAACAGATATTCTTAAACTTCTCTTTATGAGCAATAAATTTAATATTTTAACAGAATTTGCACATGATTGCGAATTATAAATTTCTTTATATTATATACTCCGTACGAAAAACGGGTATGCTGCTAGTATATATATATATATACTCAATATCATAAAAATTTGCTCACCACGATAGAGTTGTCAGAATCAAACGAAATTTTATGTATGTGAGCGCAGCGTTGATATAAGTGATACAAAATTGGATCATTTATTACAGGATCATTTATTACAGGATCATTCACCAAAAGGATCATTTATTACAGGAAAAACTACAAATGAATGGAGGTTCTTGTACACTACTAGGCCTCTAGCGTGAATACATGCTTCGATACAGGCGGGTATTGAGGCATGCAGGTTCCGTATGGTTTCCTGCGTCATCTCATTCCACAGTTGTTGCAAGCGTACCTCTAGTTCGACCAAACTCGTAGGCTGTCCAACTTCTCGCCCCAAGGTATCCCAGACATACACGATCGGTGACAAATCTGGGGATCCAGCAGACCAGGGTAGGGTGGAAATGAGGCGGAAGCATTCCTGTGACACCCTTGCTGTGTGTGGCCGAACATTGTCCAGTTGAAAAATATCTCCTACGACCCCTGCCATGAGTGGCAACACATGTGGCTGAAGGATGTCACGAACGTGCCTCTGGGCTGTCTAGGTTCCGTAGAACAATATTAGAGGTGACCGTGTGTCGTATGCGACGGCAGCCAATACCATCACACCAGCTGTAGGAGCGGCGTGCCACTGTAAAGCGAAGGCAGGAATGAGGCTTTCCCCACAGGACCTCCACGCACGTGCACGGTTGCCATCACTGCTCAAATTGAATCTCGATTCGTTGCTGAAGACAACCTGGTTCCATTCGGTTGCGGTCCAATTCCGTCGAGCGCGACACCGCACCAAACGAAGGCGAAGGTGTGTAGATCTCATTGGCAGCACACGTAATGGACGCCGCGATACCAAATTTCCTTCAACCAGGTGCCTCGCGATGGTACGGACAGACACAGGGGCCCGTAGTGAAGGTGCTGCCTGTGTCCAGGTGGCGGACAATGATGCAGTGGGCGCTGTGTGTACGTGTCGGGTGATATGATAGTGTTCTTGGCTATTGGTCTGCTGAGGGCATCCTGAGCCTGAAGGCCCAGGCCACTCGACTGGCCCTAACGCTTGCAGCAGTTTTTTGAGTGGCCGGGGCATCCTGAGCCTGAAGGCCCAGGCCACTCGACTGGCCCTAACGCTTGCAGCAGTTTTTTGAGTGGCCGGGGCATCCTGAGCCTGGCCGCCGAGTATGGGATCTCTCTCTCTCTTCCACTGGTCCCAACACCTCCTGACAGTAAAGTCAGAACGGCTTAAGTGACGGGCTACTGGCCGAGCTGACCACCCGGCTTCCATCATCCCGATGATCATTCCCCTCTCGGACTCTGACAGTTGATCATATTGTCTTCGATGGCAGCGTAACGGCATCCCTAATGAAAAAGCGTCCCTCTGCAATAGATTAAGTACAGGCAAAAAGCCTCTGGGTACCTATGGTGAAGTAACATTTACCTAAATACACTACTAATACTTACCCATAGTGTTCCCCATTTGAACCTGTAATCGAATAGTGGGATCTGAAAAGATCACAGTACACTTGCATTTCACTAAAGTAACCAGTTGACTTTGTGGCCACCAACACATTTATTAAATGCATAAATTATTTACATCGATAATAATAATATTACAATGAACCCAATTATAATACACTTAAATCTACCCAATTTGACCTCGGGGGTGTGCGGGATAATTAAGGTAATTCCTATTGCATTTCTCATTAAATTAAAATACAAGTTGTACAGCAAGGGAGAATTCCTCTCAAAACTTAATTTTACACTGACACTTTGACTTATATTAACACACAAATAACACATTACGTTACAATTGAATTTAAATATTACGATACATCCTCCCAGACGAGATACTTTGTAATCCAACATGGAATAATTCACAGTTTATAGTGACGAAGTCTCAGGTATTCAAGAAAACATTGTTCATCAGGATATACGGTTTATTTGAGATATAGCTGAATTCTGGATTCCATTGCGGATTAACACAGATTTGGTGATCACAGTCAGCTACACTCTCCTTTACCCAATTGTGGGTTGACCCAACTGGAGATCCGGGAACTACGTGCAGGTCGATGCCTGTTGGGCCGTATTACGCCTAAACTGGTGATCGTTGTCTCACACAGACCGCACCGATGACGGTTGATGCACTCAGCTGACGCGTATTGTACACTGCATAGGGGCCCAGGATTGACGCTCCGCAAACTCTCTGTCCATGTTTACTCATCTGTGCAGTAAGATATACACTGAGCGGTCGATTTTGCCCTTGCAGTCCCCCCAGTTGCCACAGTTCAAGTGTAGTTAAAGAGTCCAAAGGGTAGCTCCCACTACACCGTGTATATTCGGAGCTGTGCGGTACTGCGTAGCAAAAGTGGCGACTTCCTCGCTGCTTCAATGATCGCCAACTCCCGAAGAATGCAACACTCGGTCTGGTTTCATCCTAATTCGATTTGGCTTAGAACGGTCATAAACTTAATTTACGGAAAGGTCGAGTCTGGTTACACACTACACTTGAATATATGTACTCGTAAAAAGGTATAAATGCGCGGGTTCTGTACTATAGGCATGGGGCTGCCGCTCGAAAGTGACGACGAATACAGGTGCTCAAAAAATGCGTCACAAATTTTCGAATCGGGCTCAAACAAGTGCACACTTACACTTGGAGACTTTTCCTCACGAGATCAGAATTGAGTCTGATTTTATATTTTTAAAGTTGAGTCCCTTCAGATTTTGAAGAAGGAGGAACGAAAAATGTAGGGTGGAAGTCACCTCATCCTCTCATTTGGTATTTCACTTATGTGCGAGGAAGGGGTGGTTCTATTTCGGACCAAATTACTGGACTGCGAAGTGACGCTCATTTCTCAAGCGTTCCAATAGAAATTGCTGAACAGAGGGTTTCCCAAAGCCGAGAGATCGCAGACAGGGCCTCGAAGTGAGCAATACCTGACAGGGGCTATAAATTTCTAGAGATTTGTAGTTTTACAATTTGACATATGTTACACGCTCTCTTTAATGAACATTTACAACCACTGTCATGGACTATTCAAACCATGGCGCCACACTGTCCCATCATATATGTGAGGAGGCATCGCAATCGAAAATATTACCATACACATTACTAACATTGAGTAATTGCTATTCCCACCCCCTTTCGTTCCTGGGGCTATTCCGGGACATAAAACATATTTGAAACTAAGTGCAAATAATATGTTATGCTTCATAACAGTACATTTTCCTGTGTCGGGGAGAACGAAGTTCAACGCCCTCTGGTGGCAGTACGCAATGCGCAATCACGCTGTATTCCTAATCATTCGCATATCTGCCTTACACGTACCTTCTTGCCAAGTTTCTTTACGATCCCACAATTACTTCTTGATGTGCAAATTTTTTATGGCAATGAGTGTATATAAAACAAATAATGTCTGTCGAAAATCCGTATCATTAGAGACTGTTACACCGTGTATTCTACAGTGCTCGTCAAAGTACGCAGTGATATTCTTTCTGGAATTCAAATGCACATGGAGGGCATTTTGAACAGTCTGAACATTAAATTCCTGTGCATGTAAGTGTTGCTTATTTTAGAATTCTTCAGCCATTGGTCAATAATCACATTGTGTGTAATAAAGCGTTCTGCGACAGTTTTAGGTCCGATTTATTTCTATTTATTAGGCAATGTTCTACAATTCTCTAATCTGAATTTACCATCTATCTCGTTTTGTTGCGAGTTAATAATCGTAACTTTTTCAATTATCTGCGAGGACCGCTGAAATCTCTTTAATTTGAATTTACATGGTCACTTTGCCTTATGTTTACATTCATAGTACATTTATGTACACACCGATAGACTTAATCTATTTGTAGACGGCATGGTCACTTAACTTAATCTGTACATTCATAGTGCATTCATTTGCAAATCTGCACATTCGTGTACACACAGATAGACCTAATTTGTGCATGGACGGCATGGTCACTTAACCTAATCTGTACATCCATAGTCCATTCGTGTACACATCTGTACATTCATGTACACACCGATAAACCCATTATGCACTTTCGTGTACACACCGATAAACCCACTATACACATTCGTGTACACACAGATAAACCCAATGTGTACATAGACGGCATGTTCACTTTACCTAATCGGTATATAGTACATCCATGTACACATCTGTACATTCTTGTACATACTTAATCTATACATTCATAGTACAGTCATGTACACACCGATAGATTTAATCTGTCATAGACGGAATTTCTTTACAATGTTATTGACGTGCTTAAGTACTTTCTTGAAACCCTGTATTACGCAAAAATTAAAAAATAATTTTAATTTGCTAATGCCATAATTTTTCTATACAAACCTCTTGATGTAGAATCTAAAATTTATAAAATGTTTAAACCCATGTTTATATTGTAAAAAAAATTTCATGATTCAAGTAAATATATTTGTTAAACCAAATTTACGAAAGTGCTAGTAATAAACACTTTTTTTTTTCTTCTATGGGCAACCGATTAATCTTCATCACAATCTTAATCTTCAGAACTTCGGTCACGTCTGTAGGATCAAAGTCTTATCAGCAATTAGAAACTTTTTAGATCTGTTCAAAACTAAACTCCTCTGAAAAATGTTAGTTTCGTTTCCACACTAAAGAAAAAACCCTATACAAATTATCAAAATTAAAAATATGAAAAATAAATTTCAAACATTTTTTTCCCAACTTTGAAGACGTGATCAATTATGCTCGGGAAAATTGCTCTTCACATATTTACGTAATATTTCAAAATATTTAAAAAATTAACTGGAAAGCGACTCAACCTTTATCTCATACCGGGATTCATTTTTAATAGCTTATTTTTTTTTAATTTTACAAGATAAATTTTGAAAAATCGGTATAGTGGGATCAGATAATTACAATTATAGCGTGTTGCCCTTCACTTTAAAGGGCTAGAAAAATTATTTACTGTTATACCATACTTAAAAATGTACCTCACGGTGGGTAACTTCCCCCCATCCCATGTTAGGGGCTAATGACGTCATGGGCAAAAAAAATGTATCGTGACTATTTTTCGCAACAATAATTGAAACTATAATGTCTTGCTATCATTGAGCCATAAATAATCCCATTTTTGCATGATTGTCTCAAATTTTGTACTATGCTGCCATATTAAAAAAATCTGATGTGGGCAACACATGACTTTCCTTATATAGTGCAATGAATTTACTACTTTAACAGTAAAAACAATGGGTTATTCTTATAGTATTTCCAAGATATTGAATTTTCGTCAATTAGTCGTCATTTTCATTGATTTAGACTAATGTTTATCCACTTGGCGAGTTTCTCGTTAATTTAGCAACATTTAAACAAGTAGCCAAGTTTGCGATATTTCACCAAATTCGTCGCCAAAATCTCGCCAAGCGTTATGGATGGAGAAATGTTATTCTTACAGCAGATAACTGACTATTGGCGTTCAAATACAAAAGTATTACTCAAAGTATATTTTTTTATAAATAGAACGAACTAGATCCACGAGAATTAAGTTACCCCAAATTTATCGCATGATATTACATATAAAAAGTGAACATGTTTCTCAATAGATAATACTTCTTTTTTATTTTACATGATTTTTTGATAATTTTTTTTTAAATGTGCAATATCTCGAGAACGGTTCATGCTAGCGTTCTAAAATTTATGTCAATAGTTTTCTAATGAAAACTTGCATAAGAAAAGTCTATTTGCGCAACTTTATTAAAGATTTTGGATTTTTAATGATTTTTTTAAAATTTCAGTCGAAAATTTAGGGAGGTTTTGAACATTCGATTGCTTATAAAAACAATAGGCTTCCAGTATTCACGGATTGTGATTTTTGTACCAAATTTCGTTCGAGTCGGTCCATTAATTCCTCAGTTATCGTCTCCACAGACTCACTGACACACACACACACTTACACAGACGTCACCTCCAAAATATTTGATTCGTGACCAGGGATGCTTGAAACGTACTCTTCCGTCGCAAGCTCGAATTCAAAATTTTGATCCCGTCACTATACTTTCCTTATACATTATGTACATTAGGAAAGTAACTAGAAAGATCAATCATGCATAAAGAATTGTATATGACACAGTTTTCAACACCAATGCAATTTTATTTAAACATCTCTCAAATGCGATACATCCAGTGGTAATATTTTTTAAATTATCACAATACTACTATAATTTATTATATTTAAAATCTTAAAACTTCATCGAAATAAATGAACTTTATTCAAATGATGTCACTGAAATATAAATCACCTGGCTCTCTATGTATAAGCAATAAATATTTCATTCATACACTTTCATTCCATACCCCAAATTTATCGCATGATATTACATATAAAAAGTGAACATGTTTCTCAATAGATAATACTTCTTTTTTATTTTACATGATTTTTTGATAATTTTTTTTTAAATGTGCAATATCTCGAGAACGGTTCATGCTAGCGTTCTAAAATTTATGTCAATAGTTTTCTAATGAAAACTTGCATAAGAAAAGTCTATTTGCGCAACTTTATTAAAGATTTTGGATTTTTAATGATTTTTTTAAAATTTCAGTCGAAAATTTAGGGAGGTTTTGAACATTCGATTGCTTATAAAAACAATAGGCTTCCAGTATTCACGGATTGTGATTTTTGTACCAAATTTCGTTCGAGTCGGTCCATTAATTCCTCAGTTATCGTCTCCACAGACTCACTGACACACACACACACTTACACAGACGTCACCTCCAAAATATTTGATTCGTGACCAGGGATGCTTGAAACGTACTCTTCCGTCGCAAGCTCGAATTCAAAATTTCGATTCCGTCACTATACTTTCCTTATACATTATGTACATTAGGAAAGTAACTAGAAAGATCAATCATGCATAAAGAATTGTATATGACACAGTTTTCAACACCAATGCAATTTTATTTAAACATCTCTCAAATGCGATACATCCAGTGGTAATATTTTTTAAATTATCACAATACTACTATAATTTATTATATTTAAAATCTTAAAACTTCATCGAAATAAATGAACTTTATTCAAATGATATCACTGAAATATAAATCACCTGGCTCTCTATGTATAAGCAATAAATATTTCATTCATACACTTTCATTCCATTCCTTTCATTCGTCCCAAAATTACAATTATTTATTTTCCTTAAAAACTTAAAACCATGGAGGTAAAAGTAATTTAACTCTATGCTTAAAACTTCATCGAAAAAGTCTGCTATAAAATTGTCTACTTCTCAATGTACAATCAATGAATGTTTCATTCATACCAGATATATTGCAGACTCTGAAGCTAAACAATTTTGCATTAAAGAAATTCAGCAGTTCTTATACAACTCATCTTAGAGCTTGATGTATTTACATTCTCCATAAATGAAAATTAGGCTTTGTTGTAGAAATAATAAAAGTTTTATGAAAATTTAAACTCACATATATTGTAATTGCGTTGTTTCAGAATATAGATGCACAGAAATTAAGCAAAAATAAAGCAGTTTTAGGACGGACACAACGCTAAATATAAATTAAAAAGGACTTTAAAAATCAAAATTTTGACACAAGATGGATGGCATTGATCATTTAAATTCAAATATATTGTAAATGCGTTGTTTCAAAATACGTATGCACAGAAATTATGCAAAAATAAAGCAGTTTTAGAACGGATATAGCACTAAATCTAAATTTAAAAGAACATTAAAAGTCACGATTTTAACACAAGATGGATGCCATATTTTATTTGAAGTGGGTCACGTGATCTCTTCATATAATATGGGTGTGATTATTATTTTAAATTTTATTTAAAAAAACAACCGAATATATTTTGCTGAAATGTCTATCTTATTTTTTATGGGATAATTTATATATTTCCTAAAACTTTCGAAGCAATTTATGAATTTTAAATTTGCTTAAAATGCTTGAAAAATTAGGTCTCATAGAGTTTAATGTATTTCATTTTTTCAACCAGGGTTCAATCCAAAACTAATTAGGTGATATTATTCATTTATATTCCCATATGTCCCACAGACCGTCTGAACAACTAAAATTTCAGTTTGATAAAGTCATTTTTACGGCAGTTATCGTGCGAACGGACAGACAGACAGACAGAACTAACAAAGTCATAAACACTTTCAACTATGTTGTAAAGTGTTAAAAAATAATGAATTTCGAACAAATTTTCCCTCGAAATTCAAAAATGTGTATCTAGTTTTAGAATTTTCGATAACAGAGTCGTATATAAAGTTTCGTAAAAATACATTAATATTCGTGGCCGTTACCTTGGCCACAAGCAACCCTCCACAGATAGAGTGGCTAAAATCCTTACAGAAAAAGTCGAAACGTGCTAAGGATGTCTTAAAACATATATTGGCCTCAAAATCTAGAATTCGAAAACTTTGGTGAAGATAATGATTTCTCTATACTATATCACATAGTATGGGAAAGCAAAAATATTTCTTTTTCTCCGTTTTTCGTTACAAAGATATTGCATAATAAACTTGTTTTACGTTTCTAAATTTTCGAGCTTTAAAGAAACTGCAGGACTGTTTTTAAGATATTTGGAATTACGTCTAGGAGTTAAACTCAATTGGCAATCGAGTTTTCGACAGATCCATACGTTTTGTGACCTCCAGAATACCTCTAGAATTGCAAGTCTCTTGTGAGTTACACTGGTGCTGATTAGATTTTGGTACAATTCGGTATAAAAGAACCTGTCTTTTTTTTAATTGCCTGTAAAAATTGTATGTATCCACTCTAGCTGAAAAACTAACAGCAAACAAATTTCAGAAAAATCAGTTGATAAGTCACTTGTGGGTTATTTTGTTGATGATTAGAATTTGGTACGATTTGAAGAAAAATAAACTGGCTATTTTTGCTAAATAGCCCGTAAAAACCGCAAAACCTAAAATAAAATATCAAGTATGCTCAAATATATCAATTAAATGCTTGTGCCATACGTAAGTTTTAACAATGAAAAGAATAAGACTAACCCCATTACTCTGGATCTAGCCGTTCTTGAGATATTTTAGTTTTTCTCATTTTCGCTAAAGCCACCTTTGAAAATCAATCCTGCTACCAAATAAAAACGAGAATTTAATTAAAATTGTGAATTTAGTTTAATTTAAAAGAGTTATGGGTGTTATTTGTTGATTGTTGAGACCCAGACCATCCGACCTACCAGAAAGGTGTAAGATAACTGTTTGGACGGCCGGGAAGTGCCACCCAATTTAGACAGGAACACAGTGGGGGATTCATCCGCAGGGACCGTACCCTCCTTCCGCTACCATCAACCTCTCGGAAGAACTTACGGACCCAGATGTTTAACGTGATCGTAGTCTGCGTGGACACGGCGGCAGTTTTGAAAGTAACAGGAATGGAACCCGGGCCTACCGAGTGCAATTCCCGCGTGCTAACCACTAGGCTACCGCGCTCGCGTGTTATTTGTGCAATTAAACTCAATTTAACGAATTAATGAAGAAATAAAGAGAACTTGAACATGAGTCTGCAGAGCAAATAGTGCCGCATGTGCCACCAACATCAGGTTTTTTCAAGGCAACCAGAATGCTCCTCAGATGTTGCTAGTTCTAAAATATAGTATTAAAAACTAAGAACTTTCGGTTAGGAATTCCAGAGTTCTTATTTCCATGACAAACACATTACTTTCCTCATATATATATAATGTATAAGGAAAGTATTGTGACGGGGTCGAAAATTCGAATTCGAGTTCTTCGAACGGGAGAGCACGTTTCAAGCATCACTGATTACGAATCAAACATTTTTGAGCTGATGTCTGTGTGTATGTGAAAGCATATGTGTGTGTTTGTGTGTGCGTCAGTGAGTCCCTGGAGACGATATCTCACGAACGAATGGAACGATTCGAACGAAATTTGGTACAAAAAATTACAATTCGTAAATACTGGAAGTCTGTTGTTTTTAAACATATTTGAATGCTCAGAACCCTCCTAAATTGTCGAGTGAAATTTTGAAAAAATCATCAAAAAATCAAAACCTTTAATGAAGTTACGCAGATAAGCATTTCTTATGTAATTTTTCCTTATAAAACGATTGATATAAACTTTTGAACGCTAGCATGAACGGTTCTCGAGATATTGCACATTTTTCAAATAAATTTATCAAAAAATCTCATAAATTAAAAAAATATATTAACTGTTGAGAAACATGTTCACTTTTCATATGCAATATCATACGATAATTTGGGTGAAATCATTCTCGTGAATCGAGCTCGTTCCATTCATGAGAAAAGATACTTTGAGTAATAATTCTGTATTTGAAAGCCAATAGTTATTTATCTGCTATAAGAATAACTTATTTCTCCGTCCATAACGCTTGGCGAGATTTTGGCGCTGAATTTGACTTGGCGACTTTTTTAAATGTCGCTAACTTGGCGACTTTTTAAATGTCGCCAAATTAACGAAAATCTCGCTAAATGGATAAAAATGACGCTAAATCAATGAAAATGACGACTAATTGACGAAAATTCAATATCTTGGACAGAATATAAGTATCTACTATAAGAATAACCTATTTTTTTATGCAAGAGTATAAAATTTTTTGCAGTATATAAGGAAAGTCATGTGCTGTCCACATCAGATTTTTTTTATTTAATTACTTGGCGAGACCAATAATTGAATGTGCTTTTGTTATTTGAAACCAAGGAAATACTTTTCATAATAGGTTTATTACTTTCCCTCTATTACATACTAATGAACAGGAAAATTATTGGAATTATGTCGAAAATCGTAATTCAATTTTCCAACGGATCTATATGTTTTGAGACCTCTTGAACACGAAAAAAGTATTTTTAACGTAACGTATGTGTGTGTGTGTGTCTGTCTGTGCAAGGTATGTGTCCACACTAACACAAAAACTTTTGGACGAAATTTCATAAAATTTTATAGAAAAATCACTTATGGGTGACCCTGGTGCGTATTATATTTTGGTACGATTCGGGATAAATGAGCCTACTGTTTTTGTGAAATGGCTCGCAAAAATTGTATGGATCCACTCTAATTGAGAAACTAATTCACCAAATTACTCAACATTTGGTAAATAAGTCTCTTGTGGGGTACTGTGGTACTGTTTTTCTTTTTGCAAAATGGCCCAAAATTCTTCGAAAGTATTCGATCCAAAATAAAGTAGTGCATATGCTCAAATACACAGAGTGAGTCAGAACTCTTGGGCCAAATTTTAAGGGGTGGTAAACAAGCAATCAACAAGTATCTAACAAGCAATTTTTATCATACAAAGCAAAGTCGTAACGCAAGAGGTGAACCTCTAGGTGGTAGCTCATGAAATGAGGAAATGATGACTCTCTCGTGAAAAGAGGAAACACAAAATATGCCAGAGTAGGCACTAAGTACGTTTTACTGACAGAAATTGCAGAATGCATGGACAAAGTTACAGAAACTGCCCAAAAGTGCGACCATCAGCAGTAATGCAGGTTTCACACCTGCGACGTAACGAGCGGCGCACGTTAACAAAAACACCCGCCATATCTTGGACAACGCCGGCAGCAACAGCAATCCCAGCAAAAAGGTCCTCGACGGAGTCGATGGAGCTATCGTAGATGAGACTTTTCATAGGGACCCATAAGAAAAAGTCGAGACAGGAGAGATCAGGCCATAGTGCCGTCCCAGCTATGGCACCACCCCGACCAATCTATTGCCCTGGGAATGTAACATATAAGGTGTGCTGCACATCCACGCTGAAATGGGGTGGTGCACCGTCGTGTTGGAACCACATACGTGCTTTAATGTTGGCAGAAACATGTTGCAGCAACTGTGGCAATACCTCCTGTAAAAATAGGAGGTATGTTCTGCCATCCAGTTAGCATGGTAGAAGATATGGGCCAATCAAGTGATCTCTAAAGAAAATTTAAACTCAGCTTAAACCCTGGCTAGTTCTGACGCAGTCGTCACTGCGTTCGATGTTGACGACGTCTAGCGGTTCACCTCTTGCGTTACGACCCTGTTTTGTATGACAAAAATATCTTGTTTAAATGTGATTTATCACCCCTTAAAGTTTGACCCAAGAGTTCTGATTCACTCTATGTAAATTAAATGCTTGTTTCCCACCGAATTTAAATTTTTAATTTTGAGGAGCATAAGAAGGTTTTCACTGTAATTAAAATAACTATTGAATTAAATTTCGTAAAACTTAGTAGTTAAGTCCTTTGGTGCTTATCCTAATGCTGATTAGATGTTTATATATTTCGGAAAAGTATAACCGAATCTTTTTTGCAAAATGACCCGCAAAAGAAGTGAAAATATGAAATGCATGGCTAAAATTGCTGAGCTATATTAATTAAGTACTTGTTCTTCAGGTAAATTTTGACAACTATAAGCGAATGGTACTGACCCTATGACTGTAGGATGAACTGTTTTCGACATAGTTTAGTTTTCAGAATTTTGAACACCTGAAGAATTTAAAGTGAATTAAGTTGCCAACTGAAACAAATATGCAATAAAAATGCAAATTCGGTATAATATCAGAAAAATGGCTGTGTAATTTACTGCAGTTAAACTCAATTTAATGCATAATGAAAGAAATAATGACAAAATGATTTTGAATCTGCAGAGAAAGTCATGTGCTGCCAACATCACATGTTTTTTAAATGTTCAAAGTTTTTGTGACAGTTACATTTGTTTTCTGTTTGTGGCTGTAGTAATTAAGATATCTCTTCTACGGTATTAAAACACTCTTTTTGCATTTATAAGTTAAATGTACGTAGGAAACTATAATTAATTGTAATTGTACTTTCTCATATTATGCAATATATTATAAAGAAAGTATTGTTTTCATGAATATTTTCGAATTCGGGATTTGGATTCCAATATATGTTTTAAGACCTGCTGAATACATTTTAACTATTTTTGGAGTGATTTCCCCATGTCTGTAAGTATGTATGTCTGCGGTCGATTTCTCGTGTGTTCGATGGCAACGACAAATATTAATGGATTTTCACGAAACTTTATATCTGGCTTTGTTATCAAAAAACCTAGCGATTGAATTTGTTTCTTAATTCGAGCGAATAATTTATAATTTTATATTCTTTAACATGACAGCATAGGACAAAATTTAACACCATCATTTAAAATTGGGTTTATTTATGTCATCACAGTTTCAATCATTGTTGTGATAGATAGCCACGACACAATTTTTTCGTGACGTCATTACGCACCACACACCTTGGAGATATGTTACCTCACCGGGGATAACATTATCAAATATGGTATCAATCGGAAGATTTTATTTTAGGTCTTTAAAGTAAATAGCAACACACTATAATTGTAATTACTTGGACCTACGATAGCGATTTTTCAAAATTTTCTTGTAAAATTCGAAATAAAAACAGCTACTAAAAGTGCATTCTGGTATGAAAAATTCGAGTTGAGACACATTTCAGTTAAATTTTTACGAACTTGTAAACATTCTTATAGATTATCCTTAGATTCTAAATGTCCTTGCTATTCGTGCTCATGTCATGAGTAAGACCTCAGTTATTTAACGAACGTTTCAACAGGTTAAAGATAGGAATAATTTTGCTATTAACAAATTTTATAAACATTTTAATCTTTCTCGTTATAACTTTAATGTCGTTTTAATCTCTTATGTAAATTTTGCATATTTAGACCAATGACCTTTGTTAATTTCGATGTTTTTGAAAGATCTGTATGATTTTATATTTAATGTAATTTTTACGTCAGTGTCAGTATAATTGTATCCCGTTACTTATCGCTATACTCTCTAATTTAAATAAATGCATAATATAAAAATCTGATGTGGGCAGCATATGAATTTCCTTATATAATGCAATGAATTTACTACTTTTACAGCAAAAAAAATAGGTTATTCTTGTAGTAGATACTTATATTCTTTCCAAGATATTGAATTTTCGTTAATTAGTCGTCATTTTTATCGATTTAGCGTCATTTCTGTCCATTTGGCGATATTTTCATTAATTTGGCAACATTTGAAAAAGTCGCCAAGTTGGCGACATTCTGCCAAATTCGTCGCAAAAATCTCGCCAAGCGTTATAGAAGGAGAAATAAGCTATTCTTATAACAGATAAATGAATATTGGCGTTCAAATACAAATGTATTACTCAAAATATCTTTTCTTATGAATGAAACGAGCTAGTTCCACGAGAATTATGTCACGAAATTTATCGCATGATATTACATATGAAAGGTGAACATGTTTCTCAACAGTAAATATATATATTTTTTAATTTATGGGATTATTTTATAAATTTATTTGAAAAATGTGCAATATCTCGAGAACGGTTCAAGCTAGCGTTCTAAAACTTATGTCAATCGTTTTCTAAGGAAACATTACATAAGAAATGTCTATTTGCGTAACTCAATTAAAGGTTTTGATTTTTTGATAATTTTTTCAAAATTTCTCTCGAAAATTTAGGGGAGTTCTGAACATTCGATTGCGTTTGAAAACAATTGACTTCCAGAATTTATGAATTGTGATTTTTGTACCAAATTTTATTCGAATCGCTCTATTCGTTCGTGAGATAGCGTCTCCACAGACTCACTGACACACACACACACACACAGACATCACCTCAAAAAGGTTTGATTCGTGATCAGGGATGCTTGAAATTTGCTGTCTCATCGAAAACTCGAATTCGAATTTTCGACCCCGTCACCATACTCTCCATATACGTTATATATATAAGGAAAGTAATAAATAAATTTATATTATATCCCATACAAGGCAAAATCAAAACAAATGTCAAGACAAAAGTTTAGAAACTTTTACTTTTATATAAAAACCTTAAATTCGCGTGCTTCTTGTGGATATATGAATGAAAATATTAAGCGTAGAGATACATATACACTTTTCACACTATCATTAATTATTTTTGTGAACATCCAGAGAGCGGCACATCAAAAGGGACGCTCAACTGCGGCTTTTAAAAAGACTCCTAACATGATAGAGCTCTTTTCCAGACGGTGTCCATGATCCACCGTCCATTCAACTGCTAAGATCAATCCATCATCGTCTGCGCCATCTGTTGTCGCTTTCATAAGAATTTAAATAATAATAATAGAATAATGAAATTTTATATAACCGATGCAGAGGCGAAAGTTTCGAACAAATAGCATGAGTTATAATAGAAGAACATTTCTGAAATGCTGAGGGATATTATTTGCGGTGCATAGCGCGTGATAAAAATATTTGGAGGAATATAAATTCAGGAATCAAAATGTGCAAATAAAAAAATTTCATGCTGCATATTGTGAAATATAACTTAATTCGAATGTAAATAAATTATAGACATTTTGCGATTTTTTTATTACAGCGAATATTTTGGTTTTTCGTTTCTCTGTGGAACGAATTGAAAAACATAATACAAGCGAAACTCTATTTTAGCTAATTTATACAAGTACACATATATATTCACAATCCAGAAGTAAAAATTTGATGTGGGCAGCACATGACTTTCCCTGCAGAATTATATACACATTCTCTCTATTTTAATTAAATTTCATTCACTATTAATTCAATTTTCGTTCTCATTTGGTAATTGGACTCATTTTCAAAGGTGGCGTAGATAACAAAACAAAAATATCTCGAGAACGGCTAGTCCTAGTGTAATGGGGTTGGTCTTTTTCTTTTCTTCGTTAAAAATTAGGTATAAAACAATCATTTAATGAATATATTTGAGCATACGTAGTTTTTTATTTCAGATTTTGTCGATTTTTGCGGGCCATTTTGCAAAAAAAGACAAGTTATTTTTTCCGAATCATACCAAAATCTAATCAACACCAGGGTGACCCACAAGCGACTTATCTACCAAATTTTGTGAAATTTGGTCCATTAGATTTTCTGCTAGAGTGGATACAAACTTTTGCGGGCCATTTCGCAAGAAAAGGCGGGTTCTTTTATCCCGAATCGTACCCAAAACTAATCAGAACCAGATTCGCCCACAAGTAACTTACCTACCAAATTTATGAAATTCGGTCAATTAGTTTTTTAGGTAGAGTGGATACAAAATCTGCACAGACAGACACACAGACAGACACACAGACACACACACAGACGTCACGCTAAAAATAGTTTTTTTTTATTCCAGAGGTCTCAAAACCTGTAGATCCGTCGAAAACTCGAGTTGCGATTTTCGACATGAATCCAATACTTTCCCTATACATTACCATGTATTGCAGGGAAAGTAATTAAAACATTATACTACTATATACCTTCACTGTCAATCGGAAAATTAAAAAATTAAATATTTTTGTGCCGCGTGGAAATAAGATTCAATATATTTTCACATTTCATGTGTTGGAAAGAACCTTGTTGCCCCAACCGGGAATCGAACCCAAAATCTTCGAACTGGCTAACTAACACTCTACCACTGAGTAACTGGGACAAAATTGCATTGTTAACAGAAGTTTATAAAATAGGCTCCATTTTTATGCTTAAATCTGAAAGGGGATTTTGATATTCACAAAAGTTTTCAACAACGTTTATTATGTGTGCAAGCGCAATATTTAATAACCACTAGCTATTTCGAACGCAGGTGGAAATGATTAGCATATAATATGCATGCATGAGTTGGTTGATAGGGGTTTAATGACACAAACTACAAGTTGAGGACATGTTGCGTCAAACACAAGATATATGAAATGTACAAAATTTAGCAATTCTTATACAACTTATTTTACAATCAGTTGTTTACATTCTGCATCCAATAAAATTAGGCTTTGTTGCAGAAATAATCCAAGTATGATGATCATTTAAACTAAAAAATGGTGTAATTGCGTTGGCGCAGAATATAGATGAACAAAAAAAAATAAGCAAAAATAAAGCGGTCTTAGGGTGGATGCAAAACTGAATATAAATTTAAATAACTTTTAAAATTCTGTTTATTACACTGGGAAAAAAGATGGTTGCCATATTTCCTTTTGAAATGGGTCACTTGATCTTTTCATGTAATACGGGTGTAATTATTATTTTTATTTTTATTTAAAAAACTATCGAACATATTGTGAAATTTTTTTATGTTTTTATAGGATAATTTGAATATTTCCTAAAAATTTGGAAGCAATTTGCGAATTTTAACTTCGCTTAAAAAATGTTTTAAAAATTAGGTCTCATAGGGTTCAGTGTATTTTACTTTTTTAACACGGATTCAATCCAAAAATAATTGGGTGATATTATTAAGTTACACATTCCGATATGTTCAACAGACCATCTCAACACCATACTAAAATTTCAGTTTGATAAAGTCATTCTTACATCAGTTATCATGCGAACGGACAGACAGACAATATAATTGAAGTCATCAACACTTATCAACTATGTTGGAAAGTGTTGCGAACGGACACACTGACAAAATAAATAAAGTCATCAACACTTATCAACTATGTTGGAAAGTGTTAAAAACGAAACAGTAAAGCTAAAAAGTGATCATAATAAAAATCACCAGAAGTTGAAATTTATACATTCTGCATAATCTTATTTTATACACTTCTCCCATCTCATCAGAGTCATCAGATGGATGGAGCTTAACTGCATCATCATATTTTTAAAACATTGCCTCTGTTTCATCTGAAACAGAGACATGCATGAGAAAAACAAGTGAGGCTATTCACTCAAGACATTTACATCGGCTAATACATCAAATTTCTCTCAACATCTCTTACAATATTTTCAAAAGGTAAATGGCCGCAACAAAATTGTTTAGAGATCGATACAATCTGTTCTCCTTTCCATAACAAAATGCGGCTTATATTCGAGAATCAAAGCAGCACGAAATCGCCTTGCTGCTTGATTCTCAAATATAACATATCAATCGATGCTAATTCAAAATCGATATCCCATTACTCAGAACATTCCTCGCTCACTCCGAATCTGCTTTCAATGCTTTGTATTTCATACCCAATTTCTTCTTGCACTTTACCGCCGAAATTGGGCAACTAAAACCTATAATTAACCGTTGTAGTCCCCTGCTGTGATGGCTTCATTGTTGGCCTCCGAGCAATATTGGAATGAGATAAATACATAAATGTGTAATAATATTTTCCGAAAGGGTGATTAAGGAAAATATATATTTATGGACATTGGCAGAGAATTTGTGTTTTTTTGCTGTTCCTTAATATATGAAGTTATTTTCATTTTCTCGTAGTATAGTATATATATATATATATATATATATATATATATTTATATTTATATATCCGAGTGAAAAGGAAGAAACGTCAAAACTTTGAAACGGGAGATCCAAATGCGTTGCATAGAATGGCAGGGGAGGGTGGCGACTCCCCTTCCCGTTTAAAGCAGCTTTTACAGCCCGGGCAACGCTCACGGAACCAATACAATACAATGGACAGTCCCGTACATGTGCATAGACAAAGGCACCCGTATACATGAAGAGCAAGAACAACATCGACGCAGAAGGAATGGACGCAAAATGAAAAACGATCCAAGTACCAGAGCCTATATATCAACACTTACGCATGCGTGCCAACACACCAGTATCGCATAAATCATAAAATTCCAACCAATTCCCGATTGAAACGGCTAAAGTTTTCTTTATTACCGAAAAAGGAATTATAGCATGCCCGCAAGAAATAAATAGGATAGTGTTTTTTTAAAGCTTCGGTTACGATTTTTTGATTACATTTATTGCAATCCCTTTTGAAAGTGTTATAAGCCAGATTTCTCTTGAAATGGCCGACAAGGATGTTTCTGAAGACATTCTTAGTAAGGTTTGTCCTCCAATCTATAAGATGGCCAATCTTGATTTTGTAAAAATCGCGTTTGTCGTATAAAGTTGTATAAGTACCATATCGTTGATGTCTATTTATTGATATGTCCAAAAAATTAACTGCACCATTCTCGTCAACTTTGTTTTCGATCAGTTCCAATTCTCCTGGATAAAAGGTGAAATCGAAGTTAGTTGTGTCCTCAAAACACCCCAAAAGCACGTCGTCCACATAACGGAAATATGGCATTTCATAAAGAATATGGGTGCCTTTTTCATAAGTAGATAGATAAATATCAGCCAGAATGGACGAACATGCTCCCCCCATG